>SNQJ01S0057307.1:28627-72169 GCA_010110895.2 Picea sitchensis
ATGAACAGTGTGGTCTAAGGCTGGGAGGTTCGTGGAAGGCCTGCACTTGGTTGGTGATTTATCCAGTCGATAAAAGATAAGTATTGAAATATGGTTTATTACATTTGAACCTGACTGTGCTGTTTTGTATCATGTTTTCCGCTGTGTAAATGAATTAATGATGAATTCTATGGAACATTTAATTATAGCAGTACCCAGATATGTTTCACTCTGTAATTTAAGTGTGTTTAATTGTGTTTAAATGCATTTTCTTATAATTCCATGTAAGGAATGGTAAACTGTGAGGTTGGGAAACCTGAGTAGTGAAGGGTACACTACAAATTGGTATCAGAGCAATTGGTACACTACAAATTGGTATCAGAGCAATTGGTACACTACATATGTTTTCTATGATTTTCTACAACGCACAAAAGCATTAACGAAACAAAAAAAAAACTTCTATGTTTCTCACCCATGTTTTGGCACTCTAAACCCAATCCTTGTAAGTAGAATAAGAGCAATTGCAGCAACGAATCCGTAGAGCCCAAAAAGTGTATAGAAAGCCATGTCCTCCCAGCTATTTGGGTTGTTTCCCTGACCCAGCAATCTATTACTCCCTCTTGCACAAATCCATTTGTACTCGGCTTTTGCATTCTTTATTTTAGAATGCCACGTTGGTTATTGAGCTAAACGACTCTTTGTTGACTGGAGTTCGACTTCATCATTGAATTGTAGTCCTAGCTTCAAGAACTCAGTCTTAATCTTTACTTGGCCATGTTTCTTTCTCTTAGGTCTATTTCCTTAATCTTGTAAGTACTCAGTCTTAACAATTACTTGGCCCATGTTTCTTTCTCTTAGGTCTATTTCCTAAGAGAAAGAACTCAGTATAATCATGTAAGTACTCACTCTTAACAATTACCTGGTCCATGTTTCTTTCTCTTAGGTCTATTTCCTTAATATGCTCATTGTAAACCAAACAACACATAACCACGGTATCCAATTTAAACTAGAATCACAATTCATCTATGTTTCTATCCCAAAAATATTACATTTAGCATCTTATGCATTTGATTTTTTCTCTATATTTAGAAAAGAAATCTATTGTATTTTCCATATCTTTTTCCAATAGACAAATTGTCCCAAAGTTTAATTAATTTTTTTCATTTTCAACAAATTATCATAAAATGGTTCATTTTCCCTGACTTTAAATGCACGATTACAGCTTCAATTATCATTAAATTGTACTTAGTCTAAAACACTCCTGTGCTTTTTCTTTCCAGTGATACTTCCACATATACAAGCAATCTACAAGCTCATTCATTTCTTAGCATATTGTAGAAATTGGTATCTAATACTTCGGAACTATCTATCATAACAAAAAAACTCCATGATCTATTGTCAAGACATATCAAAAGAAACTATAGTTCAACGCTATTACTAATACAATCTTTAGTAAGAAAGATGGCAATGCTTTTGCAAAAGAAACTAAAGAGGTTTTTCCACGAGATTAGCTTGTAATTTATTGTTCTTTGGAAACTTAAACAAGAAGCTCACATGTAAGTTTGTTTCATTTCATTTAAGTTTCCAAATTCTTATTCTTATTTTATTTTTAATATTTGTTCAATGTTCACTTAAAATTCAAATGTATTTCCATGTAGGAAAAAACACATATGTAAACTTAACATTTAATATTTTATGATGCAAAGTTTTGTTAAGAATCTTTATTATATCCATTTTGCAACAAGTACTCATTTATATCAATATAAATTTAATTGAATGCATTTATATCAAAAAGAACAAAACTCAAACAACAAATGGATAAAAAAATGTTATTTTTTCCTTTAATACTTCAAATGCATTATTTGCAAATAAGTGAAAAGTTGAAAACATTTTTTTAACTTGTACTAGTAAGATAAGTAAGATACTTCAATTTTTTAAGTGTTGAAAAAACATCAATTGTTGATAAGTAAGATATTTATTGTCTAATTATCGATTAATGGCTTTTATTTTCTCTCTTTTTCCTTGTCCCCAAAAAAGCGTGTGTAAACAATAAATGCATTTTTGTCCTAAAATTATAGAATACAACAACAACAACCAGAAAATCTAGTTCAATGTTCTAAAAGCACAATTGCTTTTGATTGCATCTCACAATCCCTTGATACACCACGTTCTATTATGCAACTAAGCACACATAGACTACACAAAGAGTTTGAAGGTGGCATGTTAGTCCTCTATGGCCCATGCTGCAGCAAAAGCAATAACTCCCCAAGAAAAATTGAGCTCGTCTATGCTAATCTCATTAAAAAAAATGGACAAGTGACTATAACAATGAATGTTGCAAATGATCTAATTCTAGACTTTGTTCCTTACTTGACACCTAGAATAAGTGTTTGTATTAAGAACTTTGGCCTTCGACACAAGAGTTCATTTGAACGAGGAGATGCAAAATACTATATTGTGTTGAACACAAACACATCAATTGAGACAATTGTAAAGGTTTGCACAAACAATCGATTGTCACCATATACAACAATAGTTGCTCTAACTACATTAGAACCATCCTATCTAGTTGGATACATTGCTGCAATTGTGACATTTTGTTGTCAAAATAACAATCAATATGAATTCTACATCAAAAGTGGTCCACAAGAACAAAGCAAAGGAACAATAAGTGTTGTGTGTTCTTATTCAAATTACACATGCTTTGCATTGCACTATATTTGGTTTCCTTGAGTTCAACTAACTGCACAATAGTGTTATCCAATAATAACAAAAAATTTATGTCTATTTCCCTTTTCAACAATGGTTGAAACATTCTTACAAGGATTTTTTTTCTCAACTACAAGAACATCTAGTATGCCAAATTGCTCCAATGTTCCTATTCAAGAACCATATAGTTCGAAATGGTCCAAAAGGAACTCGTACTTTGCATATTGGACATTCAACTCTTAATCATGTGTTAAATGATGATGCTACCAAACAAAGACTACAGACACTTGTTGATAGAACAATTTAGATTACATCGTTTTCGCAAATAATTTTATTTCCCATTTAATCTATTCTAGATAAAGCCAACTTTTTTCTCAAATATTTCAACACATTTTGTGGCCAAATTTTCAGTTTACATACAAGTTGAAAGTGTCCTAAGTGCAAAGAAAATAAAATTGCCACCTTTTTGCGGTGATTGCAAACAATTGATACCAATGTTTTTTCTTATATTAGATCTATTAGTCAGATGTACTCATTTTAAAAAACAAATCATGCCCCTATGACCATAGTTTGGAGTGCACACTAGAAACTACTAATACAAAGATCACCTACTTTCTACACAATCCATAGTTGTAGCAATTTATCCCAAAATTAACAAAAACATCTTTTGAACAATATCAAAATCATATTAGCCAAATATGATCAAACTGCAAGAATTTTGGTTGCAAGGAATTTTTACGCTTTTAGTGGATAGTGTTATTGTTGCACACAAAAACCTATAAGATCCTATCCATATTCGACTATTGTACTTGTATGCAAAGAAAAAAATGCATTATCAATGTTTCTTTAGAAATAATTTGGCATTTGACTTTACTAGGATGTTTGCATTTTACTATTTTTTGGAAAGAGTAAAAATATTTTTTCCCAATTTTATTTTGCAATGTTTGTCCAATTTAATTTTTACTACTAGTTCTAAATAACTCGACCAACAAAAAAAGGTGTCCAACCTTATTTATGTTTTCTTAAAATCTACATTCGCATTGTATTTGCATTCTTGGAAGTCTCGTCAAATAAAATTTTGACATTTTTTAATTCTCGTCAAACTTTCAAAGAATATAGTGATTCCCTCGATGCATGATTCACTCCATTAGCAATTGGCACTCAACATATACACTTCTCAATCAAATAATGTATTTCATGCTTTTCAAGCTTTTAGATCTGAAACCAATGGAACAAAAAGGTACCCTAACCAAAGTGAGGGCTCTTTCGTATAAGAACTACTCTTACCTTATTCAATTGCAAACATATACATATATCTTCTTTTATCTCATAACTTTACACCTTTTTTTTTTCTCTCCAGCCCTACATTGAGGAAGTCCACCTAAATAGATTATATATTGCCCCTTACAACAATTATCTACTCACTTGAATCACATCTACTCCCAAACCCTCTGTGCTATCCTATTCTTGAAATACATTTGATCATGTAATTGAGGTTCGAGAACAAGAAGTTAGTCTCTGTCTAAAAGACTCATCAAAAATTGAATGACAGTAATCTGTGGATTTGAAGTAAATGACAATAGTGGTACTTTGTTATTGTTATCATCTATGTTCCTAGTATCAACTCCATCAAATATCCTCTATATTCTTAGAAAAAAATAACAAAACAAGTAGTTTGTTGATTTGCTCTTATACAATTAGCTTTTACATGCTTTTATGTAGTTTTATTGTACAATTTTTTTTTCCAAATTGATACTCGCTCTCTAAAAAACATTCTCATTTACATTGTTCCAAAATTGATCAAATGATTTTTCTTGCTTCTATTTTCTAGTTTTGACTTCATTGCAAATGTTGTTACAATGTTCTTCAAAAATATTCTAAAAACAATACCTTTGTGTTTTTTGACAGACAATGCTAAAATATCTCTTCAACAAAAATAGAAGAATGGCCATGCAATCTTGAAGTTCATACACTCCTACAGATAGTGACAAAAAAAATGTTTACTATGGCTACTTGTTTCACAAGGCTAGAAGATTTTGGACCTTGTGTATTTCTTAAAACTTTTGAAAAATTGTCACTTGGCAACAAATTAAGTTTTACAACATGTTTTTAAAAAACTTCTATGGCATTAATTTCCTCAAACTAATATATAAAGAGAGTTCTAATATATAACATGCAACTTTTGAATTATTGAAATAAATAACAAATCACGTGTCCTTTTTATGGTGTTTTTTTGAAAAAAAATGCTACATCAAAAGTTGTCTTTGAACAATTGACTTACATATTTATCATTCATAAGCATATTTCTATGATTACTCTAAATAGGTTCTCTGTTCTCTTAATATCACTCTTTCTCATTCCACTCGAGTTTTTATGGTTTAAGTAAATTAGTTTTTTTCTTAGACTCTTAGAATCATTTTACACATGGGGCAAAGGATGACACATGGCACACCCCAAAGACTGACACATGGCACACATGGTGGGAAAACACGTGACAAGATGACACATGGATAGATTACAAGTTGACATGTGGCACCACATGGACCAACCAGAGGCTACCACGTGGACCTTCTAGAAATCCTATGTGACACTTGGTCTTATCTCCTATATGGTCATGGAGCACTGCATGGAAGAGTTGGCTAGCGAATTTGGTTTAATTAATTCGATTTATCCATAATTATTTGGGTTAATCATATTAGGTCCACGTGGAAACTTTTTAATTAATGTAAAGTCGATATGGTGGCACAACGTCATGTAAAGTCAATCCCAAAAATCATGTAAAGTTGATATGGTGGCACAAAATCATGTAATGGAAAGAGTGGAACCCATGACCAAGCCATTATAAACCATACGCTTTACCATTAAACCACGGATGGGACTTGTAATATGTTATGTGCGGAATTATTTTTAGAGGGAATTTGTAGCATTTTTTTAGAGAAAAAAGGCCATATAGCCTTTTTATTTGCGAGAATAAGCCAAAGGAAGTTTCTAGCAATGCTCTTGTCTTCCTAGAAGAATTATGAAGACGAATTTTTGCAAGTTGAAAATCATTTTTTATGTAAGAAGGTCAATTTGATGTATTATCCTTCTTTTTAATGGATCAGTTGCTCACTTGAAGCAGACCCGAAGACGTAGCCCACGAGGGGTGAACTCCATTAACAAGTTCTTGTTATTTGTCTTCTTTATTGTTGTTTATTCTCCATTTCTATCAATTTAATTGTTCATTAAACTTTATTAAATCCATTTAATCAATACAAGAAATTATAGTTAGCATAACAAAGTCAATTTAAGCTCTAATTTCATATCAAGGTACCCTGTATTATTTTTTCATAGCAACACCACTGTAAATCCGAGAAGATGCAAGTCTAAAGCCTTGTAGGCCATGTGGATGGTTATGTATATGGTGTCCCAGATATTTGATGGTCAGCCATGCCCAGTTCCTCTAATCCTCACTCTCAATTCATTTTTTCCTAGATAAGATTGGAGGCCTTCAAATGGATATATTGGAACACATGGTTTACGGGAGCCATTGGTTTTGTAGGGGTGACCGCACTATGTGGGGCTTGTCATGCCCATATTTTAAGCGCGCCTATGTCTTTTCCCACATTGTCATGTGTCATAGAGTCTATATGCGTCTTCTTGGCCATTGTGCAGTATTTATTTACATTTCTCAACATGACAGTCTCACAGTTCACAACACTACACATATCTCGAGGCATACGAGTTTTCCCCTTCTTGATCACATATCTTTCGTTGATGGATGTTAATTCCTAGCTTCATTGTTCCTAGAACACTTTGTATGAAGGTTGGATTATAGCATGATTAGTTTATAGTAAATGAAACCATCCCTTTTGTGCTCTAATGAAGTATCATAAGAAAAGGGGCAAGTTTTAAAAACAGTATGTTAAAAGTTTATATTATAAAAGGCCCCCCTCCTTTATCCTAAGTTCATAATTAAAAGTGCTTGGAGACCCATCGACTTTATTAAAGGGCAGATTTGGTTAAATGATGAATCATCTAAGTTATTGCATCATCTAAGTTAAATATGCCCCCAATCAACTAATTCGGCCTCTCTTCAGCCTAGTTGTTGGGAATTCTACAAGACAAAGAAAGAAATGGTAAGAAACGTGAATCATGGGGAACCAAATCGAGTCGCCAAGCCAAATAATGAGACGTTGGGTTAATCCTCCCTCTTGTAAATAAATTAATGTTGGCCATGAATAGCCAAATCTCATAGTTATCGTCAAATCGTGGAACATGGAGCTTCTTTGAAGAGATCACATATTAAATTAAAGTAATGCTGAGTCGAACATGAACCGTTTGCATACTTCATATTAAACAATTTGGTCCAGTGGTTTGTCAAAGGAAACATCCATGGGAAGCAATACAACCATCGGCACACTCAACAAAGCTAATCGCCTCTCACATCAAGCAAATTGAGCCATCCTTTCTTGGTCGTTGAGTTCAATTAAATCAGCCTTCATAATAATCGACCCTCTCGAAGGTAACTGTTGGGTTTTCCCAAGTTGGTCATGAGCTTACAAAGGAATGTCGACACATTTTCCAAGCTAGACATTGAGTTTTTAGTCAAGTTGACCCCTAGTGTATAGTTTTCAATGCAATAAAAAATTATTTTTGTATATCAACTTAGTCTCCAACCTTTGTGGATGACAAGTCAATTATTTTTATTTTTGGGAGAGAGAAATCTAACCGCTACAAAGAAAATATATATAAGGTTAAACTCTCTACCCAAAATGGTGGTGGTTGAACTATGAGATCATTATGTTATTCAATAAGAACTTTTATTTTTCAGTGTAATTTGTGGGTTGATTCTTCTATGTTTTTTCTTCTTAGTTTGTTGTAATAGTGTTTAATAGAATAGACACTGATGTTTCTTCTTAATTTGGTGTGATTGTGCTTAATAGAATAGACACATGTGTTTTCGGATTATTGCAAGACAATTGGGGTTGATCCATCGAGGGGCTACATAGTCACATGGAAAGAGAGATCAAGACTTTAGTCTCCATATCGTTTTTTATTGGTATTAGGTGCTAGTCAAGCCCTAGTGTTAGACAAATCCTTATCGAAGATCCCTTTAGCAAGGGTGAAATTTTACTCAGTGTCATAGTCAACCCAATGGTTGGAGACCATCTCCATTGAGGGAGCTTTCTTGACATAATTCAAAATCTTGTATCTCTGGGTGTGATATTCGCTAGACTCCAATCTCATTCCCTAGTCCAACGTGCACAACTGACTAAACATATATATATATATATTATATCTAGCTCATGCATGAAATTTGTATCTTCGTAGCTAGTAAATCCTTGAGGTTTTGATACTAAATTTATTTTTTATCCAATGATATTTTACACTCTGGTTTCTACACATAAAATACATATTTCACAAAAGCACTGTAAAATGTTTTTGTAGATCTAAGTTTGTTACACCAGATCTATTATCATATCCAACAAAAAAATTCACCAAAGGGTGTGAACAAGCAAGTATATTTCATTGGCAACCCTTCATTGTTATTCCAAGTTTGATTTATAAGTTTATCATTATTTTTATGGGGTAAAAATACATTTTCTAGATGCTATAGATCAATGATTTCTTGTTGGAATAATTTTTGCTGGAATAAATTTTTGAGTTTTGCCCCTAGGGGGATTTGAACCTTGATTGATGCAAGTAGTTTTCATATTGCTAGAAACTCAATTTTACTTGTTGATCTAAAGTGTTGGATTGTTATTAACGTTACTAACTCATTGTCCAAACTTCCCCACTCATGGATCTATCGATCGTGTGTGCTTCCACACTAGTGGGTGACCTAAAAGGGGAATTTTGCTTTATGTTTTCTGCGTTTTTGTGTGTTTTACCGATCTGAAAGTACAAAACAACGAAGTATTTGTCTACCTACAACCACTTAACCAAGGGTAAATTGTCGAATTCATCTTGTATTTTGTAAGGGTATTCATCACTCGCTCTCTTGTTGTTATTAGAACTAGATAATTATAAGTTTTTAGTGATTTTAATTTTTTGGTCTACGTTTTTCTGCAATTTGTTTTATCATTTCAAATTAGTGAATGAACAATTAACTCCTACCTTCACCTTAGACATTCATACTAAGCATTGGTCTACTTATCTTGGATGAAAAATTGTTTTCTATGTTTAGATTAGGAAAGCATCCCATAGCTTTTAGTTGAAGTTAACTTAAGAGTGGAAATTTGTGTCAAGGTGACAATGGTCACTTATCCTACACGGGACCACTTTTAGCATCTCGAGAGGACCTTGACGAGACTACTAAATCAAACAATAGTAGGTCATTATCCATCAAATATATTTCCCAATCTTAACTCTCTTTTCTAGTGAGACACCACTCTTCACCCAAAATTCCCTCAACATAAAACACATGGGTACGACATAATTTCAACATATAGATGATAACATGGAGGAATATGAATGTAACATAGGTAAAGAGTGATAGAAGAGCTCCTCTTCTTAAAGGAAATGAGAGAGGAGAGGACAAGGATGGAATATTATCCGTGTTGTGTTAAATTTTTATGCTTGATCAACTTGTTAACACTCTATTCAATTTTGCATAGCATAAATGTCATGAAGCATAAACCCTGAGCATTAATTGCATCATGCAATTATCCAAGATCACAAGAATATAAACATGCACAAAATACACAAGAGATATCCTGGGAAACCCTTCCTCACAAAAGAGAAAAACCCAGCATCAATCTTTCACTAAATAATAGATAGTCCAAGAGAAAATCCAATCACCAAGAAGAAGTACGCTAGAATCCCAAGAGGCTAGCGCTACACAAGAGAGAGAAAGTGATCCAAGTGTGTTATGACAAAATGAGAGATGGTTCTCTCTATTTATACAAGTCCAATGAGAACTATTTCCTTTCCAAAAGGTGTCTCTTCATCCAGGTCGACATCAACAGATTAGGTCTTCTACACAAGACGTTGGGCTTCTGATGGGTCTTCTACACAAGATGTTGGGCTTCTTCTTGTCTCTAGTCATCATAGTGAAAGGTTAAATCAATATGTCACACATGGTTGCACCCAGTGTGAACGTCATCATCTCTTTTAGGGGCTACGGCCCACTAGAGAAAGTCATCATCATCGTCAAGGGTTTATCCCTCGTGATGTGTCCACTTGGTCAACTCCCAAGTGACATGTCCACATGGTCTTCTCCCATGGAATGTTGGGTGCCCTCCCAGGACAACTTGCCACTCCTCTGACAAGTTTCATGCTCAACTCAGTGTCAAAGGAGCATTCAACCCAGCCTGATATGGGGAGAAGATCAGGGGCGTCCCCACAGAGCAATCCAGCCCATCCACTTGGGGAGAAGATAGGGAGAAGGCACAGGTCAACCCAGCCCACTACTCTGGGGAGAAGCCCTGAAGAATGTCTCACGAAGCTACAATCATCAACACTCCCTCTCATCAAGAGGGACATTCTCTGTCATGCCAATTTTATCACAAAAGTACACGAACTTTGACTTGGCAAGGGGCTTGGTGAGAACATCTGCAATCTGCTCATCAGTAGGAAGGTATTCCACTCAAACTGTCTTCCGCTACACAATATCACGAATATAGTGATACTTGATCTCAACATATTTGGTATTGTCATGAGATACTAGATTCTCTGAGAGCTTCACACAGCTCTGGCTGTCACAATGTATCATGGTGGGATCCAGCATCTGGCCAAACAACCAAGCAAGGAGTTTGTGAAGCCACACTACTTCGCGTATTGTCGTACATACTGCAATGTACTCTGCTTCTGCAGGAATCAGGGCCACAGAAGTTTGTTTCTTGTTGCACCAGGAAACCATGGCAGATCCTAGGTTGAAGCAACATCTGGAGGTGCTCTTTCTGTCAATTATGTTTCCTGCCCAATCTAAATCGACATATCCCTGTAATCTCATGTTGATACTAGAAGCATATATGAGGCCATGTCCAACTATGCCTCGTAAGTATCTCAACACATGCTTCGCAGTCACCCAATGTATCTGTCTCGGCTTACTCATGAACTGGCTAAGTGCATTCACTACATAGAAAATATCAGGTCTGGTATTAACCAGATACATCAGTGATTCAATCAGTTATCGATACACAGTCGGATCAATCAAGTCTGGATCGCAAGAAGACTCACTCAACTTCTTCAGATTCGCCACCATCGATGTGGTCATGGACTTACAGTCTGTCATGCTAAATCTCCTCAATATCTCAATTGTGTACTTCCCTTGACTCAGGAATATCTCATCAGTTCTCTGCCATACTTCATGTCCCAAGAAGTAATGCATCAATCTGAGATCCTTCATCTCAAATTCAGAAGCCAGCTCATTCTTGCACCAAGTAATGAGATGCTCTGCCCCAGTGAGGAATAAGTCGTCAATGTACAGGATCAGAATCAGGGATTCACCATTGTCAACTTTGTAGTACAGGTTGGCATCAACAACACTCTTGTTGAAACCCAAACTCATCAAATATCCATCAATCCTCGCATACCAAGCACGAGCGCCCTGCTTGAGTCCATATAGACCTTTCTTCAACCTGCACACATGGGACTCCTTTCCATGAATCACAAAGCCTTTTGGTTGCTTGATATACACCTCTTCCTCAATCTCGCCATTGAGAAAGGTTGTATTCACGTCCATCTGATGTCGTCTCCAACCCAAGGCTGAAGCAAGTGCAATAATTGTATGAATGGAGGTATATCGAGCAACAAGAGCAAAAGTCTCCTCATAATCTATTCCTTCCACCTGAGAGGATCCTCTGGCCACAAATCTCACTTTGTGTTTCTCAATGCTCCCGTCAGCTGCATGTTTTATCTTATAAATCCACTTGGAAGTCACCACAGAGTTCCCTTTGGGCCTTGGAACAATGTCCCACACATCATTCTTCATGATGGACTGATACTCCTCCATCATGGCATCCTTCCATATTGGTTGACTAGATGCCTCATAACTGGAAGGTTCAAAATCAATTATGTGACTCATGGATGCTATATAACTTGAGAATCTTTGGGGTCTCTTACTTTCTCTGAAAGTACCACGAGGAGCTGCATATCCCTCTACCTCCTGCAAGGTCTAACAAGCCCAGACAGGTCTTTTCCGACCCATTGTAATCTCTCTAGGAACATCAATAAGATGTATTGGCTCAATAGGATGTACTGGTTCAATAGGATCAATAGGATCAACAGGCTTAATAGTCTCTACTGGCTCGTCAGGCTCTCTCTATACTGCTGGAGTGTGATGTGGGGAAGACACCATCTCTTCCTCTCTCTCATTGTCAGTCTCTATGTGAGACCTTCTTGATTTTTTGAAGTCAACTTCCTCCTCAAAAGGAAACATCTCGACTCACTTCAATCTATCTCTGACCTGTGATGTAGATCTTATATGTCTTCGATGATTCATTGTACCCAACAAATGTGCCCTTCCTTTCAGAGGGATCTAGTTTTTTCTTTTCTCCTTGGGTACGTGACTGGACACCCAAATATCCTGAAGTGTCCTACTTTAGGCTTAACTCCGGTGAAGGCTTCTTCGGGAGTCATGTTCTTCAAAATATTGTGAGGACTTATGTTCTGCACATATACTACAGTCATAGATGCTTCTGCCTAAAAAAACATCGGTAAACTCTGATCATGGATCATTGCCTTGGTTGCTTCCACAATAGACCTGTTCTTCCTTTCTGCAACTCCATTCTCCTGAGAGTTGTAAGGAACAATGTACTCCCTCTTGATCCATGCCTCAATGCAGAAATCAATGAAACACTTGGAGGTATATTCTCCTCCATTATCTAATCTCAAGGTCTTTATCTTCCTTCCAGTCAGGTTCTCAATCTGAGCTTTAAATTCTTGGAATCTGTCAAGGACTTCTTCTGACTCCTTGGATTTCAAGAAGTAAATCTACGTCTTCTTTGAGTAATCATCAATGAAGATCACATAGTAGAGGTATCCACTCAAGGAAGCAATTTTCATAGGTCCACACAAATCTGAATGTATTAGATCATGGACTCCTTTGGATCTGTTGTCACTGCTGGAAAACGTCCCCTTGGCATTCTTGCCAAGAGCACAACCTCTGCAAATGCCATCATGCTCAACACGAAGTGGTGGAAGTCCAGTCACCATCTTCCCCAGAGCAGGAAGAGATCTGTAATGTAAGTGAGCAAGTCTTATGTGGCAAAGCTCACTCAGACTGATAGAATCATGTACAAGTGTCTGAACTGGATGAACTGTCAATTTGTACAAGTTGTCTTCTCGAACACCAATTACACTGGCGGAATCCATACTAGAGTTCTTGTGCCATGCAAGAACTTTTCCATCGGAGAAGGCAACCTTATAGCCTTTGTCCTCTAAGGCTGAAATAGAGACGGGGTTTATTCTCATTCCCAATAGAAACAATACATCACTCAAATGAAGTGGAATACTCGAGTCTACTTGAAGGGAAGTGTTCCCAGTTCCCTTCACAACATATCGAGCATCGTCACCAAGTACAACATGTAACCAAGAATCCTTCTCCACTAGTTCAGTGAGATGTTAACCAAACATTATTGTTAGTAGGAACTGTACCTAAGAGGGCTGAGATGAAGAAGAATTCTCAGCGGGATCAGATTTGGTGTGAGGTGGATCTTCATCAACATTGGCAATGGTTGCATGCCTCCATTTCCTTCATATAGGACAGTCTTTGGCATAGTCTCCATATTTATCTCATCTGTAACACTAAACTTTTGACATGTCTTTCTCCTTGTGTTCATGAGCTTGTTGTGGCTTTCATTTCCTCTGAACTCTTTGCGTACCTTTTCCTCTTCCTCTTCCTTTCCTTGCATGAGAGTCAAATGCATGACTTTCATCATGATGGGAACTATGTGCACCTTTCACTGCAAGTTGTGTCTCCTCCTGAGTGCAGTCCACCCATAATCGATCAAACTTAGGCAATTTGGATCATCCACTGATACTTTGGATGAATGCTAGCAGGAAAAACCCCCCTTTATCTACACCAGGGTTCAAAATGTAGCAGATCGATTAACTGTCTAAAAGTCAATTAATTCTCTATACTACCCCAAACATACCAAAACTCATATGAGGAAAGCAAGGAAAAAGAGATTGGGTAACTATACCTCCAATCCCACTTCTGGTGATGACCTCCTCGCGCTTGGAAGTTTCGCTGACTACACGCCTCCTCCTACGGCTGACATGCATCCAAAGATTGATAAACAGATAACGACAAGCATGATATTCCATATATAAGTTAAGGTTAGATGTTAGAATGTCAAACATAAACCAATAAAAGTATTCAAGACACCATCATTTGGGAAAGGAAAATGTAATTCTTTTATTAATAACACAATGATTATACCTTTACAATCGAAGTAGACTATCGTTCCACAAACCTGATCTGGGCTCCTCTTCACCAAGCTCCAAGTGCACCTTATATGAACTTCTCCTCTCAACCTTCTGATCTATTCTTGGGAAGTGAATGGGTTCAATGGAGGGAGAAGGAGCTAATGAGGGAATGTTGAGGCAATTCTCACAAAAGGCAGCAATATCTTGGACAACGAGGGGAAGTGAAACCAGGCAGAGTTTCACTGTTCTTATGCTTAGATGTGAAATGGGACCCCAACACCTCCTTTTATATGACAAAAATATGGTTATTCGGTTGGGTGATGGACTATAGCAAGTGGATTAGTTGGGAAACTACCAATAGCCCGTCAATTTCAACAAATTCCTTGCAACTTTTGCAAGTATACGCAAGCTATAATGGTACAACATGTGTATGTACGCGAATTGTAGTGGTGCAGCAATCGTATGTACGCGAGTTATAATGGTGCAGCATGCGTATGTGCACAAGTTGTAGTGGTGCAACATGCGTATGTGCGCAAGTTGTAATGGTACAGCAAGCATATGTACGCGGACAGTAATGGTGCAAGGTGTGTACATCTAAAAATTAGTTTTTTAAAAAGAGCAATTCAACAGTGCTTTGGCAAAAAATGCAAGTAAGAGGGCCAAGGCCATATATGCATGTGTAGAGCAATTTAGGGTTATAACAATGAATGGCTTCCAATGACTTGGAAGACCATTGAAGGTTAGCATTACCAGTTCTTTGTCTGAGATGATTTCTCCAATGGCAGCTAACTGATCTCTGATCTCAGCAATTTTCATGAAGAAGGTGGCAATTGTATCTGCATTGGTCATTTTAATATTCTAAAGTTGGTGCTTCAAGGTAATGGCTTTGTTGGTGTTCTTGCTTTCAAACAATTTCTTCAAAGCATCAAACATCTCTTTGACTGACTTCATTGAGGAGATGTGTGGAATAAGATGATATTTCACAAAGTAAATGATTATCTTTCTAGCCTTGGCGCCATTTTTCTTCCACTGAGTTTTATCTGATGCATCTTTTAGTTCTGGTACAAATTCCTCCACAAATTTTATTAGGTCACTCTCTTCTAGAGTGATGAGTAGTCTTGATTTCCAGGAGTTGAAGTTAGAGGCTCCATCAAGCCTATATTCCACATGAACGTTGCCCACCATGATTGCAAAAACCCTAGAAACTGAAATCTGCAGAAACCCTAAGGCCGAAAATCCAAACTTCTTCAATTTTGAATCTAAAAGTTGCATGTGATGCGCTAGACTAGGTCGTACATGCTTGTGAAGAGATTAGGCCCAACGCTCAAGGGAAAGTGTTAAAACTAGCTTGACAAGGAAAAAGGGCAAGGGTCGTTTTTGCAGTTGCAGCAAGAAGGTGACTTCTAGCTTGGAAAGGTGCTGGAGAAGCTTCTGCAATGGCTCTTTCAAGAACACTGCTCTGATTCCATGTTAATTTTTTATGCTTGGTCAACTTGTTAACATGCTATTCAATTTTGCATAACATAAATGTCATGAAGCATAAACCCTAAGCATTAATTGCATCATACAATTATCCAAGATCACAAGAATATAACCATGCACAAAATACACGAGATATCCTGGGAAACCCTTCTTCACAAGGGAGAAAAACCTAGCAGCAACCTTTCACTAGTTAATAGATAGTCCAAGAGAAAATCCAATCACCAACAAGAAGTGCGCTAGAATCCCAAGAGGCTACCAAGAGAGAGAAAGTGATCCAAGTCTGTAATGACAAAATGAGAGATAGTTCTCTCTATTTATACAAGTCCAATGAGAACTATTTCCTTTCCAAAAGGTGTCTCTTCATCCAAGTCGACTTCAGCAAATTAGGTCTTCTACACAAGACGTTGGGCTTTTGATGGGTTTTATGCACAAGTCGTTGGGCTTCTTCTTGTCTCTAGTCATCATAGTGAAAGGTTGCATCAATATGTCACACATGGTTGCATCCAGTGTGAACATCATCATCTCTTCTAGGGGCTACGACCCACTAGAGCAAGTCATCATCATCGTCAAGGGTTGCTCCCTCATGATGTGTCCGCTTGGTCAACTCCCAAGGGACATGTCCACATGGTTTGCTCTCATGGGACGTTGGGTGCCCTCCCAAGACAGCTTGTCACTCCTCTGACAAGTCTCATGCTCAACTCAGTCTCAGAGGAGCGTTCAACCCAGTCCGATATGGGGAGAAGATCAGGGGCATCCCCATAAATCAACCCAACCCATCCACCTAGAGAGAAGATAGGGAGAAGGCACGGGTTGATCCAGCCTACTGCTCTGGGGAGAAGACCTGAGAATGTTTCACGAAGCTGCAATCATCAACATTTTGGAGGATAACATGGGAATTCCACTTACTAAAAGAATCATGGCTTAAAAGTACAAATGTACTTCATCCCATTTTCCCACCATCTACACTCGAGTACAAACACAAATGGAGGATATTATGAGAGCTCCTCTAACTTAGCAATCATGGACACACAAATAATGCATACTTTTGTCACCCTTGCCCACTACCACACAAAGGTGGAAGATGACAAAAGCATGTCACACTCGTGTATTTTGTCTCATTTACTACCCATTCATTATCCCTTTTTCTTGTTAGCGGGTCTTTACCATGCACATCTTCCTTTTTAATATTTATTTATAATTTATCATACAAGAATTTGATACGAAAAAATTGATATATATATACTACCCATTCATTATCCCCTTTTCTTGTTAGCGGGTCTTTACCATGCACATCTTCCTTTTTAATATTTATTTATAATTTATCATACAAGAATTTGATGACACATTTGATATGACAATGTAAATATCATTTGTCAAAGAACTTTAAAAAAAAAACACAAAGCCTAAGATTTGTTATTACCTCGTCAAGCCTTGGCCTTTCACTATGCACTAGGAATTTATACATTATATTTACATTATTTACATCATAGATGTGTTTCAAATTCTACACACATGACTCAAATACCCAACAATTAACAATGCCATCGTTTATTTACATAATCTAGTCAAACATATACCATTGGTTGAAACCAAGGTATTACATTGTCTTTCTTCTAAATACAATGATTTTTGGGCATATTACCCGCCTTTTTGGATCTAAATCGACAACACTATCATTACCACAATCATTATTTTTGTAACATTGTCGCTAATTGTACAATAATGTTAAATCAATGAGCTTACTTTCACATTTGACAACATAATCATTCTAAAGATGATGATAAAGCCATTTATGTAATTGTGTCTTAAGTTTTACCTATTCATGATCATTTTATTACTTTATTGCAAGACACTATTACGCAATTGTGAGAATCTGATAGTAGTGTTCATAAACATTGTGTCCTTCATGCCAACTCTCGTCACCATTCAGCACAAAACATAATAGTAGTGATCATGGACATGGTGAATCATGCCAACTCCCATCACCATCCAACATGGAACTAAGGATCCTTAACACTTGAACAAGAGCCCGTAAGATCTCAAATGATGAACATCTACATGAAGAGAAACTCCTTAAGGTTTTCAAGGATAATGGTTAGAAAGAACATCAAGCAATGAAGGCCATCCAAAATGCATGTTAAGAGCGTCGCAATAAAGACTAAACTCAAGACATCTCCAAGGTCTTTATCCTACATAAACTCAAGGCATCTCCAAGGTCTTTATCCTACATAAACTCAAGGCATCTCCAAGGTCTTCTTATCCTACATTCAGGGAACTTCTTATAGGATTGTGTTCTAAAGAAGAAGAATATTGGGGTAACTTTTAAGCCCTGAACAACGCTAAAGAATTCCCTCAAAGTAAAAAATCACACAATTGACATTAACCACAACCGAGTTCATGCTTCAGCAATGACTAAACACTCAAACAAGACCATGCACCAAATTTACATTAAAGATGACGATGTCTTACACAATATCAACACTACTCAAAAAGGAAACTCATAGAAGCTATTAAGATTGAAAAACATCCCAATAACATCAAACGTGATGTTGGCTGGAAGAGCAACAAAAACTGGATTCCAGCATTATGCCATGCAAGTGAATCTCAAAGGAAGTCAAAATAACTTCTTTGAAATTAGGTGCTAGGTATCATAATTGTAATATAAAATTATAATTATAAATATAATTGAAAAATATATATATATACAGGTAAAAATTAAAGCTAAAATTATAATTATAATTAAAGTTACTTACAAGTAAAATTAAAGCTAAAACTTAAAACTTAAGCTATAAAATACGAAAAGTTAATTAACCCAACCTTAATTTTAGAAAATTTAATTAGGCCACCTTTCAATATAGAAGAAAATTTCAGTTAATCACATATCAATACAAACTTATAATTGGATTTTCTTTTCACAAATCATTCCTAATGATGGTCACACTGGCTTGGTTCGAAATCTCGAATTTAAAAAATAAATGCAGCATATCCAGAAAATTCCATAAACATTAACATTACCTACAAAGGCCTCTGTTTTTATTTTTTTCTTTAATAAACAGCTTTCAATTATTACAACCACGCACTTGAATCGAAATGGAGATGAATGATACAAGAAACAATTCTTGCACAATTCGTCAAGTTTACACTTTTGTAGAATCTGCACAGATAGTGAACACACTATTTCCATCAGCAACAGACTGCTAGATGTATTCCAAGGCTTTGGCTCACCTTACAATCCTGGCATGCAATTAAAGAAAATGAAACCCAATAGACAAGTAGCTATTAAGACTAATCAAGGCAACATATTTGTAGATGAACCTGTATCACAATCTAGCACTTTACTTCACTACATAAAGCAGGGCAGATTTAAATGGTATTGCATTGGGATAAACTTACCCATAACTAAAGGTTACCTCGACATTATTGCCCTATTTGAACATTTCAATTTAAATCTCCGTGTGACCCACAATCGTATGTGATAATATTGATCCCTGAAAACTAGAACCTTTCCCAACCTTTTACGACAATTTGTCATTTGGCCAATGTTTCTGTTAAACCCTAAAACATCAACACATATTTGTTCTCTAATCTTATATAAGGATTTCGGATAAACCAACATGCTCTTTCTAAAAGGAACTGAACGTTACCTTTCCAGACTTAAGTATATGAGGTCTCTCTCTTGATTTGATTCACAAACTTGTTATTTCAATGATAATTTTGACTGATATTTAGGATTTATTAAAATGCAAAAGACATCTGGATATAAGAAATTTAAACTCTGTACAATTTAGTACAAACAAAACCTCTAAAAACAGCGAGACATCTCACACAAGCTGTTAGAAAGATGCTCAGCCATGCCTGCTAGTTAGTAGTTTGGAATCAAGCAATCGCTCCATAAAGTATTAGATTATAAAAGAAACACCATAGCAGCCAACAAAAGGAGAGAATCTTGTAGCTTCTATACCCAACACAGCAACAACTGTAACAATCAAGTACATCAGGAAAACAAGGACTGCTGCACTAGAAAATATAATCTATGAAAGAATATATAATGTAGAGGGGCCTCATGGAGGTGCAGCATAAACTTTGGGCTTTGGTTTCACTTCAGCTTCATTTACACTTCGTACAAAAATAGCATCTGGCTCATGCCTGCAAAATGGAAATTTATGCAGTAAGACAACTTTGTTGAAACTCACCTAATCCGGTCGTCATAATAGATGAGAGATATTCCACCATTAAAGATCATTGTGGTAAAACTTCACAAATACTCAGCCATGGGTGTCACAGAAATACAGAATAAAGTTCAATAGTGAAGAAAAACACAATTGTAACAAGAAACTTAAAAAGTTATTAGACAAGGTAATTCAAGACATTTTCCACAGAAATCAACCATCTGATATGAAATTTAAAAGATTAGGGATTTAGAAATTACGGTTTATCACCCTCCTCAAATGTGTAGCTTGATGCCACAGCCAACAAACGACCATCTCTACTAAATGATAAAGCTGCAATGCTTGTAGGATATTTTGAATACTGATCAAAACAATCAAAAACCTGTCAGTTGGATTGAATACCATGCTGAATTCACAAACATTTCCAATAAAAATGTAAATATCATTTAACATAACCATCAAGGAAAACTTTATGGCCTGAATTTCGCCCATGGGCTAATTTTCCATGTATATTTCCAAAACAAGATTTGCCAATTTTCATTTTATTCACCCAAATTTTATAGCTTAAAAGTATTTTATTGTAAAACCACCAAATTTTTCTACAAACTATATAAAATCCTTAGAATTTTCCATATTTTTACAAAAAAATCGCCAAACATTTTAAAGTCAGCATTTTAAGAATTAGTGAAAATTGTCAAGGTTTCTACACTTCAAGATAAGTATGGGTCCTCAAAATTTTCCCTGATAACCATAAGAGCTCTTCTTCTCTAGGAAAAGATAATGTAAAAAACAAGTGAGTGTGAATAAAAGTGTTGAGAAATGTAGATTGCACAGGCTTCAATGTGAACATGCAGGAAGTCGTTCAATACATTTTAGTGGTCACCACCTTGGAAATATGGTAACTCCATCTTGTAATTTCACTTGAAAAATAAAATAGAAGTGAAAATCTCATGTTTTCAAGTTGACTTAGTCTTAGGGATCTAAATGAAATGTTCTAGAAGTTCTAGAACATTAGTGACTTAGATTAGGATTTAATCCTAGCTGTACATCTCAAGATTGAGATAGGTGGCAGCTAGGACTGAGGATATTAATTATTTCTCTCAAAGCATAAAGAGGACAAGATAGGAGAAGTCGATCTCGCACGAGAAGAGAAAAAGAGAGCAGGAGAAGGGCAAAGTGCATTCAAGGAGAAGAAGAGAAGATTGCTAAAGGGACCAGCAACATATCAGCAGTTCATACAGGCCATACCTCTGCTGTAGCCTTATGCAAAGGCCGTACACTGTCTTCTGTGTATTGCTGGAGTCTGTTTCAGTATTGAGAGGAGAAAAAGAACGATTTGTTGTCTAAGAAAGGCAGAAATAGAGCAGGCTATACCCTGTTGTTTGAGGTGATTTTATTGACCGTAGAGCTGCTGGTTCAAACAAACTGCAGAGGTCATCTTGTAAGGTTTGATCAAAGGAATGAAAAGCTTATTAGAAGGAGAAATCCCTGTGTATGTGTTTTATTTCTTTCGTTGTTCATTTTTCAGCTACAATGTGATTGGTGCAATGTTAAGAAATTTAATTTTCTGCTGTTAAATCAATTTTGTTTTTTGTCGTTTAATGAGAGAACAATAGAACAGCAGTCACCTTAGATTTGAAAAATTTACATGGTATCAGAGATATTTCCCTGATTGAGATTCTCTAAGGTTTACAGCAATAAATCAATTGCCAGAAAGGAGGACCAGAAGTTAGAGGGTTTCAATATTCACTTTTAGGGACTCGTGATGTTTGGGACATAGTGCCAAGACCGAAGGAGAAGTCAGTAGTGAGTTCTAAGCGGCTCTACAAGATCAAGCATGCAACAGATGGCATGCATTGAGAAGTTCAAGGCGAGATTCGTGGTGAGAGGGTTCTCCCAGAAAGATGGAGTGGACTATGAGGAGACATTTGCTCAAATCGCCAGGTACACTTCCATTAGAATAGTTATGTCCTTAATTTCATTTATGGGGTGGAGGATATATCAGAAGGGTGTGAAGACAATTTTCTTTAATGGGGTTTTTGAGGAAAAAGTATACATAGAGCAGCCTTAAGGCTTTGAGGTAAATGGAAGAGAGCCCCATGTGTGCAAGTTTAAGAAATCCTTGTATGGACTCAAGTAGGCACCAAGAGCATGATATTCCAGGATAGATGGATATTTGCAAAGTATGGGCTTCACCAAAAGCAAAACAGATACCAACTTATATTATATGTTTGTTGAATCTGATCTGTTTGCTAAGTTACCAGGATCCGGATGTGGATCCAAATCCGGATACGGATCCGTCAGCTTTTTGAAAAACCAGGATCCGAATACAGCAGGGAAACGGAAAAAAAAAATCGTAAAGGAAGCGATATATTTAGAACTGTGTATAGTTGTTTTCAATTGAGATTTAGAACTGGACATGTATGAGATTTGATAGATGAGATCTTCACACTATAGGAAAATATTAGTATAACGTCAATATCAAAGGACATTTCACAATATATACATTCATATATATATATATAACAACCAAGTCTCTCATGTAAAACACGTTTAAGTATATATATAACAACCGAGTCTCTCGTGTAAAACGCATTTAAGTCAACACCTGTGATTTTGATATACAACAAATGAGTCAGTGATATTGATAAGTACAAACAATATAAATATATTTTTATAATTTTTAAAAATAAAATTTACATAAAATAAAAAAATATATATACAAATTTTTAAATATATAACTTATATATAAGCCTAGAGGGACTGAAATTTCGAGAATATTGAAATGTCGTTATACCATTAAAGTGTGGACTGAAGTTACGAGAATATTGGACCTTCATTGCAACCGGTCTGGGCAAGACCTGGAACAAGCATGGCAGAATTGGTGGTCGACCAGAATTTATAAGGGCCTTAGAGCCTTACCCCTTCTGATCATTTGGGGTGTCTGGCTGGTTCGAAACTCCCTAATTTTCAAAGGTGTGCCTTCAGTACCAGAGATTACAGCAGCAAAGAGTCTAGCCATATTTACCTCTTTATCCACCCAGGAGGTTAGAGCCAAGACTAGACAGTCTCAAGAGGTTGAGATTGACAAAACTATTCCCTGGGGTTTCTTTGATGGGGCCTCACAAAACAACCACTGTGGGGGTGGAGGTATTCTCTAGTTATCAGACTCCCACTATTACTCTATGACCTTTGGCTTTGGGACGGGAACAAACAATTTTGCCGAATTATTGAGCCTCAAACTTCTCATTGCCTTCGCCATTGAAAAGGGTTGTCACTCCTTAAATGTTTTAACTTTTGGGGGACTCCGTGAATGTCATAAATTGAATAAGAGGCACTCAAAGATGTTCAAACACAAGACTTGCTATCTTAGTGGAAGACGTAACTCGCTTACAGACATCTTTTGACTCATTTACTTGCCAACATGTCTACAGGGAGAGTAATAAAGAAGCGGACCAGAGGTCGAAAGAGGGGCTTCATCTGGCTCTGGGCCAATGGAAAGTAACAGAGTTTCAAAACGATCAGGTCCAGGAATATCTTCATCAACCATTTTTGGAATGATTTCAAATAGACTGTCTTAAATACAGAACAATAAAAGAACTTTTTTGTTTACAAGAAGCAAAGAATCCACATGGACACTGTGCAAACAGTCCAACACCAGGGACTTGAAGAGCTACATACAGTAGCAAAACGTACACAAAACCTATAAAGGGATCAGAAGACCTTTTGAAAGTGCAACTGCAGAAATCCTTTTTGAGCTATAACAGTAGCAACCAGATTATAGACTCTAAATGTACCAGGAAACACTATAAGTGTATATGCAAAATGTAATTTTGTTCTCAACTGATGAAATAAAATTACGCTTTTTTTTCTTTGGAAAGAAAAAAGCCTAGAGGGTTAGCTCAATTGGTATAGAACCAGACCTCAGATCATTTGTGCTTGTTGGTCACGGATTAGTAGGCCCCGTAATCAGGGCCTAAGGTTACTCCATTTACCATCCATGGATGATGGAGAGTTTTCCGCGAGGGTTTCCAGGTAAACTTAACTATATATTTAATATTTAATATGCTATAATATATTAACCTTACCTTTAATATGCTTTGAAGTTGAACATTAATTAACTTTACCTTTAATATATTTAAGATTGTATGCATTACAGCATTTATTTAATATATTAGCTTTACCTTTGATATACTTTGAAGTCAAACCCTAATTAACTTTACCTTTAATACATTCAACAGTGAATGCATTAAAATTTATAAGAGCCGCCAGACTTATATTTTAATTATATAACTTGTATAATCTTTAATACATTGTAAATTTATGTATAATTAATTACATAACTATAAAGTTATAACAAATATATATATATGTGTGTGTGTGTGTGTGTGTTTTCTTATAAATTAATGTTATATAAAACTAAAATCGGTTATACATTATTAATTTATGTATCATTAATTACATAAAATTTATAAATTTATAACCAATAAATATATATATAATGAATTAATGTGACATCAAACTTAAATCTGTTATCCATTCTTAATTTTATACATAATTTTAAATAACATTATATGTTCATAAGTTCTATTTAAAACCGGTCGACTCGACCCTGTTTACCGTGTTTATATATTTAAAATCCTATTTAAAATGCGAAGACTCGACACTACAGCTTGCGTGCGTACAAAAATAGCCGACAGAGCGCGTGCGGAGACGGAATTAGGTTATTTACATATTCCGGGGAACTTCAAGTTTTAAATGCATCGAATTTGATGACTGTAACGGTGACGCTTGCCTTCTGTACCAATCCTGGGCAGATCCCAGCAGATCCGGATCCGTATCTGTGTCCAATCCGGGGATCCAGCCTGGGGGCCTGACAGATCCGGTAACATAGTCTGTTTGTTTTGGTGTTGTATGTGGATAACTTGTTTCATAGTGGTGCAAAGAAGCTCATTGCACGGTGCAAAGCAAACATGGCAGTTGAGTTTGAAACGAAGGACATTGGCATGATGCATTACTTCTTGGGTTTAGAGATTTAGCAAAAACCAAGAATGACTTTCCTTGGGCAAAGTAAGTATGTAGTTGAGATCTTGAAGAGGTTTCAAGCAGAGGACTGCAAACCTATGGCCACACCCATGATCACCGATCTTAAGGTCACAGCTTCAAAATTCAAAGTTGGTGGATCCCACATTGTACAGGCCACTGATAAGTTCCTTGATGTATTTGGTCAACATTAGACCAAATATATGTTTTGCAGTGAACACCTTGAGTCAATTCATGGTGTAGCCGAGGTAGGAGCATTCGGTAGCAGCAAAACATGCACTCAGACATTTGAGGGGCATGGTGAAGTATGGTCTAAAATATCTTGGAGATGGTGAAGTGGAGTTACAGGGCTATATAGACTCAGATTAGGAAAGAACTGTAGCAGACAGGAAGAGCATCTCCAGGTGTTGCTTTAGCTTGGGATCGGTGATGATATCTTGGTTCAACGGGAAGAAGACTTCTGTGGCACTTAGCTCAACAGAGGAAAAATACATGGCAGTTGGTAGAACTTGGTACTGCTAGTTGTGAGGCCATCTAGCTTTGCAAGTTACTTCCAGGACTGTTTGATCCAGAATTGGATCCCGGATTCATTTACTGTGTTAATCAAAGTTGTATCAAACTCTTTGAGAATCCAATGCTTCATGAAAGGTCCAAACACTTAGAGGTCAGATATCACTTCATATGAGACAAGATTCAAAAGGGAGCAGTGAAGCTCCAATATATTCCCACAAATTAGCATGTAGTTGATAAACTAACCAAACCCTTAGCAAAAAGGAAGTTTGAAACATTCAAAGACGGACTTGGACTGGTACAGAAATCTTCCTCGCTAAAAGGGAGTGTTAAAAAATGCAGCTCAAGCAGAATCTTCTTGCACAAATTTCAATATGAACGTGCAGGAAGTGGTTTGAGACATTTTATTGGTGAACTTGAAAGAGTGGTCACTAATTCCATCTTATAATTTCACTTAAAAAATTAAATAAAAGTGGAAGTCTCAATGATTTGAAGTCAACTTAGCCTTGGAGATCTAAATGAAATGTTCTAGAAGTTCTGGAAAATTAATGACTTAAATTAAGATTTAATCTTAGCTGTACATCTCGAGATTGAAATAGGTAGCAACTAGAATTGAGAGGATTAGTTACTTCTCCCAAAGTATAGAGAGGACAAGATAGAAGAAGTAGGTCTCACATGAGAAGAGAGCAAGAGAGCAGGAGAAGAACAGAATGCATTCAAAAAGAAGAAGAGCAGATTGCTAACGAAACCAACAAGATACCAGCAGACCATACATGCCATACCTATGCTGTAGCCATAGTTTCTTTATGCACAGGCTGTACACTTTCAGATCTGGCCGTACACTATTTTCTGGGTATTGCTGGAGTGCCTCAGTGTTGAGAGGAGAGAAAGAGCAATTTGTCGTCCAGGAAAGACAGAAATCAAGCAGGCTGTACACTGCTGTTTGAGGTGATTTTATTGACCGTACAGCTACTGGTTCAAGCAGGCTGCAGTGGTCACCTTGTAAGCTTTGATCAAAGGAATGAAAAGCTCATTAAAAGAGAAATCCCTGTGAATGTGTTTTATTTCTTCTGCTGTTCATTTTTCAGCTACTGTGTGATTGATACAATGTTCAAGACATTTAATTTTCTGCTCTTAAATAAATTCTGTTTTGAGTTATTTAATAAGAGAAGATTAGGACAGCAGTCACTTCGGGTTAGAAAAATTTACAAGAGGCTTAAGAATTGTGCACTTTGACCCTAAATGTAGATATACATATATCCATGCAGATGCAAAAGAGGTTTCTAATCTATGACTCCTGTGTAGATCAAAAGTATAAAGGGGTTTCAAGATATATTTTTATAAAGTAAACAACCAGGTCTTTATTCTAGGCCCTGTTTCTTGAAAAACTCAATACATCCTCGAGCAAACACACAGTAATTGGATTGCATAATCAATAGTACAAACACTGGTTAATACTAACCAGACAGAATGTTTCTTCTCTATAAAAGATGGACCCCAATGCCAAAACCTAAAGAAATGGAGCTATTGAGAGAATCTGACAGGTATAAACACTAAAAGATCATCTAAAATATGGCATGTACACCATTTGGTAGTAACATCTCATCACACCTTGTATCAAACTTCAAACCATAGAAGCATTACACACATGGTTCCTAGATACCTTTTGTAGTGACATACCAAAAATACTAAAAAATGTACCGTCAGGATCAAAGGCTGATAAAGCAAAAGCTGAATGTGCCAAAGACATTGTTTATATACGACAGTCAATGTACTCTCTTGGCAAACTCGGTATTACAAGGTCAAAGAAGAAGTTATAGATATAGAGAACATATAATTTGGATGAGGGCAGAAAAAATTTATAGGCACCAAACAGGGAAAACAAAACAGATGGAAGTACCTGGTATAACCTCTTCTTGTTGTTCCCATCCCACACGTTAACATAGCCATCACATCCCCCAGTGGCGAAAGTACCATAGCTGCAAAAACATTATAAGACTAACATTACTACAAGAAAAATTATAAAATACAACTAAAAAAGCAAGCAATAAGCATTAGGAGAGGAAGAAGCTAAAACTACTATGCAACTTACATGGGATGAAAAGCAATTGCATTTACTGGATAAACAGTATCTCTGCCAGCCTCTGACTTGCGATGACATTTAAAAGCATACCTGATATTTCCACATCAATGTCTTGTCAGTAAATTAGCATGCAGACATTGAGTGGCTTCTACAGGTTATGATGGAAAATAATAACATTTCAATTTTTAATGGTGTACAGCCTTAATGCTATGTGTATTGTTTGTCACTGATTATCCAAGACTTAATGCTATGCTTTTTCAATATTGTTTACCACTTATATAGAACCTGAGCCAATCATATAAACTTATCATCATAAATGTGAAACCAGTAATACACATTCCAAGCTTTACATGCATTACCATAGATGTTAGATTTATTTCATTCAGTAAATGCTCTATGCATATCAATGGCTCTAAAACAATGATTTTGGACAAAAATTTATTAAAAGTAAGTTTATAACAAATCATACTATAACAGGTGCTATATGCTGCAGATTAGCCTAAATATGGCACTTATCAGACAATTCAAATTTCTACTCCTATTCCTCCAAAAGAGTGTACTAGAGGTAACAGATTGTCAAAGCTTCCAATATGGTAAAATAAAGTAACCATTCTTAAAAAAAAATAACCTTTACACCTTGAAAAGGGTGGAAAACAGAATACCTACTTTTTAGCTTGACCAGCTTCAGATAAATCAAAAAACTCCATAGCTACACGACCTTCCACAGAACTAAGGGCAAAACCTGTGACAATGCACTTTCAGTTCAGTGTTCTCTGAGACACCCAGTATTCAAATCTTATTTTGTTTACTTATCCTTGAAAAAGACTAAACATCAAGACCAAAACAAGCCCATACACAAATCCCCAGTAGCCAAGCCTCTTACAGTGAAGTGGAGGGGTAGTCAGATGCAAGGGCTATAATCAGGACGACATTTCACTGAAAACTACAAGACTGACAGTTGAATAATATGTAGAACAACAAAGTAAAGCAAGGGAAGAAGAAAATTTTATGTAGAAATGTTTCTATTAACAATGTTATTGGAGCTCTATTCATAATAGGCATGCAGCTCATAACTTCATACTTCACCCTTAAAATATGTATTAAACACACACGTATATATAGAAGCAACTAATACTTAATAAGCTAGAAACAAAGCATTTTCAAGAAAGCATGAGGTGACATTTATGGCCTAACTAGAATAACCATCAACGAGCATGTCATTCTCACTGCAAAACATCATTGAATATAAGAGTGACGGTTGAATAATATGTAGAACAACAAAATAAAGCAAGGGAAGAAGAAAATTTTATGTAAAAATGTTTCTATTAGCACTGTTATTGGAGCTTTATTCATAATAGGCATGCAGCTCATAACTTCATACTTCACCCTTAAAACATGTATTAAACACACACGTATATATAGAAGCAACTAATACTTAATAAGCTAGAAACAAAGCATTTTCAAGAAAGCATGAGGTGACATTTATGGCCTAACTATAATAACCATCAACAAGCATGCCATTCTCACTGCAAAACATCATTGAATATAGATTCAAACTGATGGGAAGACAAATGAAACTCAAATCTGTATCTGAACATTGTTAAATACTACAGTGCGTATCTGAACATTGTTAAATACTAGAGTGCACAATTTTTAATACTTTCCTTGCATCCACTTGTTTGAAGACGTTAAAGACTATAGCAGGCTTCTATAATATTATATGAACTACAAGTACAATACAAATCAGTACCCATACATGATCTTTGAAAATTTCAATGGCTCTAAATGATGTTTAAGACCAAAACCATGGAAGCCCAATAAATATGTCACAAGAGATCATCACAAATATGTGGTTACATATTATTAACTAAAGCAGATGTAAGATACCTTCTAATAGTTTCTTTTTATGCAAGTGCTTGAAAGACAGTAAAGTTGGGAGTCTCTCTACCACCATATAAACAGAAATTCAAATATGAAGCAATATCCAGACAAGATATAATTTGAACACTGCTTCAGATTTTCAAACCCATAAAAGCCAAAAAACAATGTTACAGGAGATCATATCCTTTTTTATAAACTACATCAAATATATTAACAATAACAACATAATTTTGGCTCATACCCAGGAAAAAGATGAGATTCTTAAAGATCAAAGTCCTTACAACATAGTATATTTACCTGTTCCATTTGGATAGCAACGCACACATCTAGTTTGATACTTCAAGGACGATTCTCTTCGTTGTTCAGGTTGTGACATGTTACGGAGATCATACACATTTATATTCCTGCCAGCTGTGGCTACCACCAAGCGGTGACCAACTAGTGACATAGAATACACACGCTCCGGTTGTGAATATGTACCAACGAGAGTCTTCTCATGCCCACTTGCACCTCTAGGGTCCCAGCATTTCAATGTCTTGTCCCAACTCCCTGTTATAACTTGCCCTAGAAAAAAATACAAATTTTGAAATCATTTTCATAACCTTCAATTCATAAAATGTTATGAAAAATGAAGTAATTTCCACACTTTATTTTCAATTTTCAAGCATATATGTTCAAAGAATTCCAAACAAAAATGTTTAAGTTAGAAAGTTTGAAGCCGGTGTTTAGATAGCATATGTTCAACATCACTCCCTTTGAGAACCTCAAGCAACAGCAAAATGAATAAATCAAGATGTAAAAAATTGTGTATTGCTGACAATATAGCCAAAAATGTGATGCCAGGGACAGCAAAGCAGGCAAACAAAAAGGGTACACACCATACAAGAACCATGTGAGATTGTCCAACAAGAGTATTTAAGGCAACACGAAGTGTAGAACCCAGACCATAAGCTAGAAAAATGGATAATCATTAACGATGTTATGCAAATCTGAAGATGTTACTGGAGATGTATTCAGGATCAGCATTAAGTGCTTCACGCAGCTCTTCTTGGTGACTCGGGGTCCTTGGTCACTTCATGGGCATCTGGGACTGTCTTCAGATTGCAACCTTGTTGCAATCTGGAAGCTACGATGCAAGTATGTTCTCTGATGAGGTCAGTTCAATCCAATCTTTTTGTCGCTCTTGGCAAGAAGAGGTATGCATGCAATTTCCTGCCAAAGGCTATCTCCTGATTAAGGATGCCAAAGAGTTAGATACTTTAGCCTACTCTTAGTTTATTGCTGCCCTAGTAGCTCTTAGGGAGAAGATATAAGATAACATTGTATATATCCTTCCATTTTCATTTTTCAGTTCTCTAGTAAACTTTTTCTTGTTTATATAAGACATTATTCAAATAAAAAGCTTAAGATGTTGTGCAAAGCTGGCACTAGAAAAAGTTTTAAGTGGTCCATAAAAGCTCAAGAGAATGCAGTGGCGCAACATGTATTATACTTGGAAAATAAATACCTCACACCTGAAAGGTCCTTAAAAGTTAAATCCAAGGAAAAAAGGAAGATACAGATATGAAAGAAACGAATACCTAATGGCTAGGGAATGTCCTTAAAACTAAGTTGCACAAAATGCAGAAATTTGTACAAGTTTCCAAAACAAGAACCCCTGGAAACGTGACCCCCCCAAAATGGGTATGTAGGGTAAATGTGGTATATATAGATATATAGTTTTTTTTAAATAACACATTATCTTGCAAGAAAATAAAAATGATGCACATAAAAGACATTTTAGAAGGAGACCCATGTCTATATTAACTCTCATAGATGATTACATGATGCAAAATCCCATAGCTTGGTGGTCTTGACTAATAATAATTCCATACCCTTGTACATGATAGAATCCAGTGGAACTTCTACAATCCCGCCAATCCTAAAATCCCGAAAACTGTTAAGTCTGCTGAATTCCGAATGGGATATGAAATTCTACTTTCTCCATATGAAGTCCAATGAGGTTGGAACCACTCTCAAACATCCTGAAACAATTAATGGTAATGTTAAGAATTTAAGTAAAAGGATAGAAAAGGTAAGATAAAGGAGAACGTCAACTTTTACATTCTTAATATTACCATTAATTACCGAGACACAAACTCCTGAAAGCTCAATCCCCTATCTTTGTTTTGTCTTAAAGGGTCATTGTCACAGACAGGGAAATATTTTCCTATGGGTCCCACGACCCTCTTGGGAACTTAGGTCAGCCTGGAAACTTCCAAAAAAGTGCCCAAAACATCACTAAAAATGACCAAAACGCCATGGAAACACTACTGTCCATACCTTACGACGTTTCCAAATTTGGAAATTCTGTATCGTATGGCTGGCAGTGTTTTGTACCCATTTCGGGGTTTCCAGGCATTTCAGGTACTGGTATGTGGCCCAACTAAGTGTTTCCTGCAACTTAGCCTTAAAACCAATGAATAAATATTAAAATAGGATAGTGTGAACATATAAACAATATTCACCACTTGTTAATAAGCAGGTAAACAGAAACTTTGAAAAAAATGAAAGGTGAGATCTATAAGTCTGCAGGAACCTGAATTCAGAAACTGAAAAAGTGAAATCTAGGCACAAGTCCTGGGTTGACAGAATAGATACCCCTCAGAAGAAACTTAGCTGATGCGAATTGCTGCTATATTGGATTTTGAAGTCTAGCTTGGAGTAAGTGCCACAAGCTTCTTGTACAGATGATCCTAACGATCATCAGGATAACCAAGATTATCACAAAGTGTTTTAGGAGATATGATATCTGAAACCTTCCGTTTTGTAAAAGTTGGGACCATGTTCCTCAAACTCTCCGTACATTTGGTTGATGATTAATAAAATTTTACAATACCCTCTCCAAAGTTTTAAATAGAAAAAAGAAAAGAAGAAATTAAGAATCAAGGGGACAATCACAAAAATTGCAGTTAAAGAAAGTTAAAAATGGTCTTTAAGAGGATAGAATAGTAAGTCAAGAAGAGGATACCAGAAAAGCAACTATGATCTACAAAAAAAGTCATTTAAGCCCATGACCCTTTTTATATCTTAACTAACTGATGATGCTTACCAGAACAATTGCATAGATACGAGTACGCACTTTAAGGACCATATAAATGACATGAATGAAGACATCAAAACCTGCAAAACATCATTACATGGTTCCTTGGACAATAGCATGAAAAACATGAACATAGCAATAGGCAGGCTAAGAGAAGTATAACAGATACTGGTCAAGGCTCAAGAGGCAGAATTATTATTATCAAATCATAGAAGCCCAAAACAGACTAAGCAATAGACCCACCAAGCCTTTGAAAATAAGTCACAATGAGCAACATGCAAAATATCCTATTAGAGTATTGGAGTACAACGCCCCAATAATACGGACAATCTAATGTTAAGTCACATTGATATAAGAGACCAATAAAAAAAGTTGGTGACAAGTTAATTAGATTTTAGTAAATGAGGTATTTAGGTTGTACGGATAGCACAACTACCTAGATAATCAAATAAAGGGGGACCAGTCCCATTTTATCAGATGACTTCATTTTAATAAAGGCATTTACATGAGTCAGTTTCTAATCATGCCTTTGTTTTTCTTGTGTGCTTAAAAGCTTAACATGCTGTGAGAGATAGAAAACTCTGAACAATAAGATCTGAAGTCCAGAATGATTGTAATTGTGACACCAAGGTTAAAGAAGAGACATGAGTTCATAAGGTAAGTGTCTTGAATTAAAGTTTGTTTATCTATTGAAGAACGGTTTTTTAAATCTTACAAAGGCATATACTTTAAAGATTTTTATTGACAGAAAACATTATAAAGAAGGAAAAGGCTTCCTGTTGCCATCGGAGAGAGAGAGAGAGAGAAGTTGAAGACTAAGGTAGGATTTGTAACACCATCGAAGACAGAGAAGTAGCAGATGCGACCTAGCTGACTCCGGAAGAGGAAACACTATCAAATACCAAGAACTAGCAGATGTAACCTAGCCAACTCCAGATGAGGAAGAAGACTTTAAATTTTAATATATAGAGAAAGCCCAACTCGTGCGATAGGAAATAAAACCCACAACAGCATGCCTGCCCAGTCTTGGTCAGACAGTGTTAAAAAAACGGAGAAATTTTGGGAAGCTTCTAGCAGAAAATGGCCGACACAAAAACAGAGTTAATAGTGTTCTGCAGCAACCCCTTCAGGTATGCCTTTTCCAGTTCATTCAGAGATTCAACTTGTAAAAAATACAACACCGTGAGCAAGGACAACATAGGCGTCCGGCAATGACAAAAATACAAAAAAGGGCTCCCTGTATTGATTGATATTGATGAAGAGATGGCCTGTAGCCCAGAACACAGAAACACTGTTGCACCTGCACAGCAGAAGCAATACAAAAGAAATTTCTCTAATGAAGACGCAAGCACAAAGGTATTAATCCTGTGATTTCTGTGTGATTATATGAAAAGAGCATGAGATGTCATACATAGAAATTTTATTTCCAGATCCAGAAGCGAAGCACACAGGCATTTGGACACAGTTAGAGATAACTTCTTGAAGTTGTTTCTCAAAAAGTTTATGTGTCTCAATAAGACAAAGGTATTCGAAGGAAAGTAAAAAAAGTTATAAATCTGAGCAACAGAAACCAATATAGAAACCGATGTAATAGAAGTAGAGAGGTATTAGTTTCTCTTTAATCGAAGTTCTTTCTTAAGTTATCTTCAGCACAAAAGCTTGGAATCCGATGATTTATTCAGAATTGTGATGAAATTAGAGGTTTGATCTGAAAATGTGCTAAGATATTTTATTGCTCAGTATATAAAGAGTGCACCCTTGAAGATGGTGAAACAAAAATTTACCGCAATGAACCAAAAGAGGCTACAACGGAAGATGATGATAACAAAAATTGATTGTCAATATTTTTCTCTGAGCGATTGAAATTCTGAAACAGAAGGGAATCCAAAAAGGTTTAACTCATCATTGAATTCCCAAGTGATTAAGGAATTTGGGAATTGCACTGGATCAGGAGTTTGGGAACTCAAGAATTCAAAGAGTTGCATTGATTCGGGAGTTTGGGAAATTAGGAATTAAGAGAATTTGGGAATACTACCCCTATGAGGGTGCTGAGAAAGCTTGATGGAGTGCCTGCATGATTTTGAACTGTGAAGTAAAGTTACTTGAGAATAATTTTTCATTTTATGTTTTTATTGTCACTTTGTATTGTTGCATTAAGAGGTGGTGTTAGAGTATTGGAGCACAATGCTCCAGTAGTATGTACAAACTAATGTAAAGTTGCATTAATATAAATGGCTAATAGAACAATATAGAGATAAGTTGATTAGATATTAGTGAATGAGGTTGTTAGGTTGAACAGGTAACACACCTAAGTAGGAAATGAAATAAAAGGGGATCATCCCCATTGTATCAAATGACTCCATTGTAATAAAATCATATATTTTACATGAGTGTGTTTCTAATCATGTATTTTCATATTTATTGTATGCTTAAAAGTTTAATATATCCATCCTAGATATGGTTAAGCAATCATCAAAAACTTAATTGGATGATTCATAATCATGTTCCTAGGTCGTGAAGCAAAAGTTCTTCACAATTTACATGTATGACTGCTTATGATGCAAAAGTTATCGATACATTTCAGAAATGCACCCATTATATTATGATTAAAAAAATTGCAGATCATGGAATGTAAACATGAACTCTATATATTGTTGGGCCCTTCGTTTTTGGTTAGAAGTTGCGCAAGGGGGACTACAGTCCCAGTTTTGGTCAAACACGAGTTGCGCAAGCTACAAAAGATCTGGACAGTGGAGCAAGCAAAGAAACAGAAAAAGGTTGCAAAAAGGGACAGCGCAACACCAGTGAGGCAAAAGCAGTTACAACAGAACAAGAACAAGAAAGCATGCGGAGCCCAAAGCCAGAAGATCCCAGTCAGCCTATATATGAGATGCACACTATTGTAAAAAGGTTGGGTTTTTTCTGTTATTGTTGGCTATTGTTGGTTGGTTGGCTTGGTTGTTTGTGTCGAGTATGGTTGGGTGTAGTTGAGAAAAGGTTCTGTGACTGTAATTTGTATACACTTTTGGGGAAAAGGGTAGTTAGAGCTCTGTGACATGAGTCCAGAGCCAGAAGCTTGTAACAAAGTACTGATTTGTGTCTCTGAGATTGTATCTGAGAAGTTCTGCTGCTAATATATAAAGAAGAACCTAAAATTTTGAAATTACTGTGTCATTCTGGGTTATGCTTATGAATTGTCTCTTTACAGTACTTCTTTATGCTTGATAAGATCAATATGATGTCTCTGTGTACAAATGATTCCGCGACTTGAGTATCTTTATTTCCAGTATGAATGAGTTCAGATATGTTCTGTAGTTAGTCTATCTTGCGCAAGATCATGGTGAATCTTGAAGGTTCTGGAAACCCACCTAAGTATTCTCTTTGCCCTTCCCTATCTTTCTGTCTTGTTTGCGCTTCGGCTAAGACTTCTTCTCTTCGGAGGAGATGAAAATGCCAATGCTCTAGACTACTCGATGCCTTTTGTTGGTAACCTGAGAAGGACTCTGGTCTGATCAATCTCATGCCAACAAAATGGTTTTGTTGTCGGGACCTGCGTTAAAAGGGAACCTGTAGGGAGAATGCTTCCGCGGATTCACAGATCTGATATTCACCAATGGTGGGAGAGAAATTGTGATGCCTTCATATGGAAAGAAGCGGAGCTAAGAATAAAATTTGTGAAAGATACACGGGAGGTAGTCTTTTACTTAGAAAGATCGAGTGACCAGTACGAGATATTCTGGGTTAAGTTCCCGGAAGAACTTTTCCACTGGATAGATAGGCTCCAAGAAGCTCCAAAATTCCAAGAACGAGTCAAGAAGACCTGTGCTTGGGATATAGAAAAGATCGTAGCACTTCATCCGTTGGACTGTCCAGTAACGCGAGCGATCAATTTCTGGGTCAATACAACATTAGAAGGATATATTATCGAGTTTGCTGCTGAGAATCACAAATTTTTTTCACAGGCAGAACCGGATTTCAAGAAAGACGCAACGGGAAGACTATAGAGAGAAATCCCCCTGTGGATTAAGGTTTTCTTGATGGAAGAGGGAATGCTAACTATGTCCCCAACTGAGATGGCAGCATAAACACCCTCGCTTGGGGTGTGGTGAGGTTGGTGTGGAGCCATGGCCTGAGAGAGGGGAGAGGCTTCTTTGACAAACGAGGGAGCAGCAAGAAATGGACTCAAGAGATGAGCAAGCCTTGAAAGAGCCGCCATAGTTGAGAAGTGGTGGCGCGGTAAGATAAAGAAAGCAGTAAAACGGTCTGAGAAGTTGCGGAAAGAAGTCGGACCAGGAGAAGTAGAGGAAGGACAGATGGAAAAGTTGCGAAAGATGAGAAGACAGGAAAGACTGGCCAGTCAAAGATTAAGTGAGAGAGAAGAGCAGAGAGAAAGCAATCCCTAGGAGGGTGGACAGGAAGGAGAAGGTGTAGAAGTACGGGAAAAGGAAGTCGACATGGATCTTGAAGAAGAGAGAAGATTCAACCCCGATGCCAGAAAAGATCGGGAATCTGACTGAAGAGACAGCTCCAAAGAATGAGAATGAGACCCCCCAGATCAAAGAAACCCGCCCCAAAGCCAATGGCACCAACCCCGAATCACCCATACCCGAAGTGTCTTCTATACAAGTGGTAAATTCTATACTACCTTCTTATGTTATTCCTGTTCCAGTACAGTCAGTCAGTCAGCCACAACTGGGAAGCACGAATACTGGGAGGATATTGGGATCCCCTAATAGATCGCAACCAGGACTGTTAGGTTTTATTTTGGTAGGAGAAATAAGATCAGCAGCGGCTGGTAACGTGGGAGGTTCGATTGCTCGATACCCAAAATTTTGGGGTATGAGAGATGAAGATGTTGAGCAGCATTGGTTCTTATGTGAAGCAATCTGGAGGTCCAAAGGGATTCTGGATGCTAATAAATTGGTTGAGTTCAAGACTACTTTGAGAGGTCGTGTTCTCAAATGGTACATGAAGGCCATTGAGCCAGGAGTACCAGGAGTGCAAGGTCACGCGTTCACACTTGACCAAGTATGGACAAAGTTCATAGCGGAGTTTAAGCTACCTCAGTCAGAACAACAAGCTCTGTCTGAGTTGTGCGAAATTCAGCAAAGGGAAGGTGAATCGGCCTGGGAATATAGCCAGAAGTTTAAAGATGCTATAGGGAGCTTCGCGCATCCAATTCACAAGGAACATCAAAGGGAATGGTATATCCAAGGATTGCTACCTCTGACACGGATGCCATTAACGTAACAACGAATAGCCACTTTGACAGATGCCTTGGAACAATCAATGAAGATTGAAGCCATGGAAAGATATCCGGGGAGCCTGAGAGTGACCAGACCCCCAGCAGATGCAAATTTGGCGCAACTACAAGGGAAAATATCAGCGCTTACAGAGAAGATTCAAGAATTGACGATACCTAGGCCAGGACGACTGCAAGTCTGGTGTACCGGGTGTTACACAGAAGGACATCTGGTGAATGAATGTCCACGAATGAGGGGAATGGGACCTCCTTAAAAACCAATGGGACCCTCACCAGGACCCACGGAAAGAGTTGCGCAAGTATCTGCGAACTTACCATTCCATACCCCAACACCATATCATGCTTTTCCAGGTAGTCAAGAAGCACCATCAGTTGAGTATTGCGAGATTTGTCGAATCCATGGGCATGGGCCAAGACAGTGCCCCATTATTCAGAAATATTCTACAGTACAGAACACTGCGCATGGTGAGTTTTGTGCATCTACCACACATGCTACCAATCAGTGTAGAGCATTGGATGCACTTGCGGATAGACTGGATCGAACATCATTCAAGGTGAATGAAACCCCTCAGGGACCGGGAAGAGGTCGAGGAGGTGGAGTTGAAGGAGACTTCAGAGGAGGAAGAACTGGGGGAAGAGGACCAAGTAGATGTTACAACTGTGATGAGAAAGGCCACATGGCTAGAGATTGTCCTCACCCAAGGTGGCCTTGGTGCTCTCACTGCAGAATGAATGGGAACGCAATTGAATATTGCCTAGAACTAATTGCAAAATGGGAAGATCGGGTACGTCAACAAGGAACAAACCTCATCAGTTCAAAGATAAAGAGAGTTATTAGAGGACAACTGCCCAACCTTAATATCGTTACTCAAGGAGGGGTAAAGACCAACGCAGATGCTGACAATTTACCTCAGATCCATAAAGCAACGCCTAAGGAGGACAGGTATGATCCTCTGAAACAGAAGTTATTCTTTAAAAATGCCATAGAAGTATTTCAAAATATCCCTAGCCCTGAGATGCAAGAAAAACCCCCTCAGCCTATTGTTTACCCAAGAATTGCGCAAGTCCCTACTTCACCCACGACACCCAAAAACCCTATAGTCCTGATAAGACAACCTAAGCAGTCACAAAATGTAGTTGACCTTTGGTTTCAGTTATTTTCTGATATTCTTGGGAATGACCAGTTGACAGAAAAGTTGTGCAACGCACTGTACCTAGTTCTAGGGAATGTAGAATCTCCAAAAACGAAAATAAGGACTAATCTTCCTGAGAAGAATACTCAAAGAGTACAGAGAAGGAAAGTACGGACTAGAAAAGAGTTTAGATTAGTAGCCCAGCTAGATGAATTTGAGATGAAGGATGTTATGTTAGATCTAGGATCTGATGATAATATACTGCCTAAAAAGACTTGGGAAGCTTTAGGAAAACCCCGATTGACATATTTCCCAATCGAGCTAAGAATGGTCAATCAGTATTGTATTTTTCCAATAGGAAGACTAGAGAATGTGGAAATAAATGTTGCGGGAGTGAAGATTGTAGTTGACTTTGAGATGATCGAAATCATGGGGGATAAGGACCCTTATCTTGCACTACTTAGTATTGATTGGGCTTACAACAATTATGCGGTGATTGACCTAAAGAAAGACACTATGACATTTGAAGCAAATGGAATAAAAGTAGTTCAACACTTGGATTTGTATGTAGGCCCTCGATACACGGAGCCAACGGACAACAATATAGAAGGAGAAGACTTGGATCAATTGTACACTCTAACAGCAGGAACGAGAGAAGATTACATAAATCCTACTGTTGATGGATCAGTAAGTTGGAGGAGCATACAATCAATGGACGAAGATTCAGAAGTGGCATTTGACAGTTGGCAGCAAGGTTCATATGAAAGATTTTCAAGAAGATGCGCAATTGTCAGAGAAACTAGATGGGTTGGAACTAAGGTCAAAGAACACCCGATATATGATGGTACCTCAGAACTTGACAGTTTTTTGGTCAGCATGGAAGAAAAGATAGGGGAGGATCAAAGGATCTCAATGATGGATTTAGCCCTCCAGGACACCTCTGCCAGATGGTGGACCAATCACAAAGCCTTAGTTAAGAACTGGGACGATGTGAAGCAAGCTATTCGATATAGATTTCAAGCTAAGGAGTAGTTGGAAGCAGAGATGCGAACGGATTTCCATGTTGTGCAACTGTTCAATGGACAGTTTGATCCTAAAGCACATGTTGAACAATATGTGAGACAGTTGCAAGTTGTGGAAATACCATCTTGCTTGTGGGTTCAAGTATTTCCCCATTCATTAGGTCCAATTCCGAAAGCTTGGTACATGCATGAAGAAACCAGAAGACAGACCAGCAACAGGCAAACATTGGCAGAACAATTTTGCAAGGACTTCTCGTTTATAAGTAAGTACCCTGAGCTTAAAGTAGTCCTGCAAAGAATTAAAGAATTCCTTTTTACAGATAATGGTGAACGGAAATCAAACCTAGTGGTATGTGCAAAGCATAGCCAAGAGCTTCAGTCTAACCTTCACCTAAACTTGGACAAGAGACCCTATAGAATGCTATAAGATTGAGAAGGATTTGGAAAGCCCGGATGATTTAGAAGAATTGAGAAATTTAGCCATTAAGGAGACAAAAGGGAGCAGAGAAAACCAGAACAGCGTACCCAGCTAGACTAATGGTTCTTATAATTATCCATTGAAGTTGCGCAAAGTCAATATAGGGACCACGGAGCAACTTAAGATAGCTATGGTGGGAGATTACTGGGATGAGCAAACTAGCCAAGAAATACATAGCCTGTTGCGAGAGTATGAGGATTTGTTCCCAAAAACATTTTCAAAGCTAAAAGGGATTAAAGGAGCTATGGGAGAGATGAAAATTGAACTCAAACCAAGATCAAAGCCTGTAAGGCATAGACCGTATCGCCTTAACCCTAGAGTGAAAGAGAAGGTTAAGAGGGAAAGGCACAGAGGACATTAGGGTGTGTGTATACTACAGAAGCCTTAATTATGCCTGTGTGCACGACCCTTTCCCAACACCTTTTACTGATGAGGTGCTAGAACAGGTTGCGGGGAAAGAATCTTACTCATTTATAGATGGATTTTCGGGGTATCACCAAGTAAGCATTGCTGAAGAATACAAAAAGAAGGCCACATTCATAACAGAATGGGGGTCATTTGCATACAACATGATTGCATTTGGCCTAAAGAACGCCCCTGCAGTTTTTTCCCGGATTGTAATAGCAACTTTCCGAGAATTTATCCACAAGTTTATAGAAGTTTATATGGATGATTGGATGGTATACAGTCTGCTCAAGGAACACATAGCGCTACTACGTTTGATGTTTCACAGATGTAGAGAATTGCAGATATCGTTGAACCTCAGAAAGTGTATCTTCTGTGTGCCCCATGGAAATTTGTTAAGCCCCATAGTATGCCGAGAAGGAGTACTGGTAGACCCAACCAAAGTTGCGGTTATTGTGAACATGCGGCCACCTACGAGCGCTAAGCAGTTGCGCTCCACGTTGGGGCACACAGGGTACTATCGCAGGTTTATCAGAAGATATGCAAACATTACTGCACCTCTAGAAAATATACTGAAGAAGTCTAAAGTGTTCCAGTGGACCCCAGAGTATGATAAAGCGTTCGATATCTTGAAGGGAAAGCTCAGCACAGCACCTATTTTGATATTTCCAAACTGCGAAAACGAATTTCATGTGCACGTAGACGCATCAGGTATTGCCCTGGGAGCCATCTTAGCACAACCAAGAGATGGAGCCATGGATCATCCTATCTATTTTGCTAGCAGGAAGTTGTCGCAAGTTGAGCGCAACTATACAACGACAGAAAGGGAGGGTTTAGCTATGATTTACTCTTTGCAGAAGTTTAGACATTATTTGTTAGGTTCCCATTTTAAGTTCTTTACTGATCTATTCCGCACCAACAAAGTGGTTTTGTTAACAAACATGTTCTGGAAGGAAGAATTTGTCGATGGTTGTTACTGTTTCAGGAATTTTCATTTGAAGTAATCATTAAGCCTTGAAGATGCAACGTGGGGCCTGATCACCTGTCTAGATTAGAGTCAAAAGAAAGTGGCGCAGCAATCGACGATCAGCTCCCAGATGCAGCCTGTTTCTGGTTGAGGCCATACTAGAATACCTGGAAGACATAGCAGTCTTCTTAAGTACAGGGGCCTGCCCAAAAACGTACTCCGCAACTCATAAACGACATATGGTGGTGAGAGCAGTAGATTATCAATTGATTGTGGGGCAATTGTATAAGTTGGGCCTAGATAGCATCCTCAGGAGATGTGTCTTAGATAATGAAAGACAAGACATATTGTGGGAGTGCCACAGTGGAGTTTCGGGAGGTCATGTTGGAGGAAAAGCCATTGCGCAAAAAGTCCTCCAAGCTTGACTATGGTGGGCCACGCTCTTCAAGGATGCAAAGACATGCTAGATCAAGCGACGTATGTCAAAGAGTGGGCAAGCCATCACGACGGGATGAATTACCTCTTCAGCCTGTTTGAGCTCTACAAGCATTTGAGAAATGGGCGGTTGACTTTATTTGGCCAATCAACCCCACCACTAAGCATTCAAAGGCTAGGTATATTATTACCGAAATGGATTACCTTACATGTTGGGTTGAGGCAGCAGTTGTCCAGGATTGTTCGACCGATACTGCTGCTAGGTTCATTTTTGAAAATATTATCACTCGGATTAGATGTCCCAGGAGTCTGACCAATTATCAGGGTGGTCATTTTATTAGTAGTACAATAGCAAAGCTTACAGCAGAGTTCTTGATCCAACATCATAAAAGTAGCCCCTACCACCCGCAAGCCAATGGAACAGTGGAAACGTTTAACAAGATTCTGGAGAGAGGATTAACAAAGGTTTGTTGCGCAAACAAGGAGGATTAGGATGACAAAGTCCCAGCAGTTTTATGGGCTTACACGACAACCACAAAGAAACTCCACAAGTACACTCCATTTCAGCTAGTTTATGGGAAAGGGGTTGTGGTACCTGCAAAATTCATTACTCCAAGTCTATATATTGCGCAGATTACACACATGTCGGAGGGTGAAACAGTTGCACAGAGGCTCAGGGAATTGCAAGAACTTGAAGAGACCAGGTTTTTAGCAGACTTCCATCAATCAGTTGAAAAAGCAAGGCAAAAAGCTTGGCATGACAGACACATTCAGACCAAAACATTTGCGCAAGGAGACAAGGTCCTACTTTATGACAGTCAATACCAGAAACATCCAGGCAAGTTGTGCATGCATTGGTTGGGACCATTTATAGTTGCAGGAGCAGTCAGACTCACGCAACTGGATGGTATACTTCGGCCAGGATGGGTGAATGGCGCTCACCTGAAACCCTATATGTCTCAGAACTGAGTTAAAGGACGATTGCTCTAGTCCGAAGGAGCATGTATAGTAGTTAGATTTGAGTTTTTGCAATTTTTGTGAATTTAGTTAATAAAGTCGAAGAGTGCAATGTTGTGTGGCAACATGTAGTTCATTTTTCTGTCTAAGTGTTGTTTTGATGCAGAACTGCTTACTCAGCAGCGTAGGATCAAAAGAGCCACGAATCTATTAATGATAGTCACTAAATATGACATGGACCCCTTTGTGGTCGGAGGGAGAGAGAATCCGGACGTAATCCTAGTCCATGTGCCACACGAACCCAATCCAATCATAGCCTTTATTACCGCTACAGTAACCCATCTGAATTCTGTTAAACCATAAAGCCACGATACGCGAAGATGCCATCGGTATTCACGCCAAGATTCTCATTCGTTAAACGGTAAGGTATGGAATCGGCCACATCCCTGACCAACTTGCCCAGTAAATGTCAAGATCACCCAATAGATTTACCCCGTTAACCAGTCCTGTCGAACAACTCAGATCCAAGTTGTGTTTATAGGGTTAATAACGAATAGCAGTTATTACAGAACTTGCCAGCTAAGCCCGG
>SNQJ01S0057308.1:18271-28448 GCA_010110895.2 Picea sitchensis
AGGTAGATCAATGTATTCGGATGTAATAAAGGTCAATATTAATAATACCTTTCAATAAAATAGAATAAGGTGGATGTAAGAAGACCTAATAGAAGCTTCCACTTCTAGAAGGATCTTCCTCTAGATGCTTCTCTTAATAGACAAATTTAGTATAAATAAGAGTCAAGGGTATGAAAACCCTAGCTTGGATATTATTGTAACAAAGGCATGCTCGATTGGAGGTTTCCCCCTCGAAGAGGCCTGTGAACATTGCTTTCTGAATCAAAGTGCTTTTCTATTGCTATTTCGTATATCATTTCTGTCTATTGTGAAGATTATGCTGGATATTTTACTGTTATTCTGCCATTTCTAGCATTTTATTTATGTTCTGCATATTTTATATATCTGGTATCTTATAGTGGGTCAGGGCCTTGCATGATTTTCCCTGTGATCCGATTGATCAATGTTGGATCCACTATAATGCAGCAGTTCAACCACAAATAACTTCCATGATAGAAATATAGAAGTAATTTGACACATGCGTTCAACTCGTGGTGTCGCCCGAAGTGTGGAATCTTCATAACATTCAATAGGGTGGACTGTGTGAGGTTTTGGGTCCATGACTGATGGGTAATATTTGATTTCTTTCCTTTGGTTCTCATCAGATACCTATGCAGGGTGAGAATGTTGTAAACCTTCCTATCACCGAGGTTGAAGTCGCTAAACTTCAATGCTGCAAGCTTATCCTGGTCAGCATGAATTGTGCACACCTCTTTTGGAAGGTACGCAGTGACCAACGCGTATTCAAAGTCTCTGTGAACACTGTCTCGGTTGATTTCCTCACTCAAAGGTAGTAGATAGGTGGGTCAAATGCTTGGAATCAGCTTGGCATTTGCGATATCGTCTTTGTGCTTCATTCATTTCTCATCATCTGGTCAGGATGGTTCGGCTCGAGCAGTGAACGAAGAGGCCTGCAGTCCTCTCGTCGAAGATGCTTGTACACCTGTAGACATTCCTCTCTCCGACATGAATCTTTTAGTCATCAAGTCGAGGAGAACTTATGTCACTGATTCTTCAACTGCGGTGAGCTCGTCAGACATACATGCTCAGGATTGAAATTATCGGGGTCATGGTGGACATAGACATTGCATTGGAATACTAGCAAGGGTGCAATGATCACTATATGAAATTCGTTGAGTCTGTGGGATTCAAATTCTCAGTTAGAAAAAGTGTTCTCTGTGCATGGCGTGAAGGGATAAGTAGTCAACTCAGCAATGGTTCATGTGCAATGGTTATGAGTCCCTATTAACTCTTGTTCGATCCATTATGGCACGGTCCAACGATATGATGAGGAACTTTTATTGCTTTTTTTTCTGTTCGAAGAAAAATTCGAATGGATATATCGGGTCCAACGACTATATTTCTTCACCATGGCGAAGTCCCATGTGTCACTGTTATGATATCCCGACGAAGCTCTAATTCTACAATTTTTCTCTCTACAAAGTTCCCTCTGGAACCTTCTGCAACTTATCTCTCTTCTTACTTTGTTTCCTTGCCTTCATTCCAATGAGCTTCGTCTCGGTAGTTCTTTTTCCATTCTGATTCTTGTCTTTTTTTAACATAGTTACTGCACGTTGTTGAGATTCTTTCCTAGGACTCGGGGTTAATACCTTTTCTTTGTTTGGGATAGGTACTTCATTCTTTTGGGAGTCTTCTGATGTTCCTACAGCTTCGACATTAGGGTCGCTAGTGTCAAATAGCTTCGATCTTTTCTCCTGTTCTTCAATTAATTATGTGATCCTTTTGGTCATGAAATATTTTAAGTCTTTCTTCTTTTGCTCCAAGGCTTCTTCTTCTTCCCTTTGTCTGGCTTGAGCTCTGTAAATCCAAGGTTTTCCTATTAACATGGTAAATAGGGCACTGTCTTCAATAAACTTAATAATCTCAAAATCTTCCTCTGTTGAAGTTCCATTAATGGTCATAGGTATCTAAGCGAGCCTCTCACATAATTTTACCAACTTTCCTCTAAATAACCATATTCCTCCTAGTGAACATATCATAGAAGGCCTTCCTATATCTTGCCAAGTTCTTTCTGTCATGATATTCACTTGTGTTTCCTCATCTAGAACACAGTCAATGTCGAAGTCCCCTATTTTTGCTTCAAGGCACTCCTTGTCTTTAAAAATCTCAGATAGTCTAATATGTCGATGGTCATCCAAGGTGTCTTTCATATGTAGTAATAGCTTCTTTCATTATTTATGGGGTTATGATGTAGTCTTAGTTTATTGATCTGCCTTATGGTTCTCCTAGTTCAGAGCCATTCTTTCAAGCTTATCAATCATTCTAGGGAAATCCAACACTTCATGGTCCATAGCCTTACAACAAAGACAACTAGGTCTTCTTCCAAGGAATTCCTTAGCTAGATGTCCTGGTCTTCTGCAACTATAATAGAGGTTTAATATTCTCTCTCTTTTAAATGATCCCCAACCTCTTCTGTTCTGCGTGCTAGGATCGTATGAACTAACCTGCAACAAATTCTTTCTAGGATCCTGCATCCATTTGTTAGTCCAAACATCTTTTCTATGCATAGGTATAACATATATTTCATGATTCTTATCATATCTATTCATATCAAACCTTCTTTCATCTATTTGTTCCCTCGTTTTCAGGCTAGGACAAATCCTTTCAATCATACCTAGATCCATACTCTAGAAACAAAAATTTCTACTTATCTTACTTCTACAGAGCACAAAGCTTCTAGATCTATTTTTTTTTAACTATTCTTACCTTTATCAGAGCACAGAGCTTGCAGATCTTACCTCTTTTATTCTTACCTTAGAGAACAAAGCTTTCAGATCTTTCTTCTTTCCTTCAGATCTGACCTCCTTTCTTCAGATCAGGCTTCTTTCTTTCAGATTTAATCTTCTTTCTTTAGCACGGAGCTTTATAAGTCAAGTATAATACTACGCTCTAGAGCATAGATCTATGCATAGATATTTCACAGTTTCAGGATGGATCTTTGCACAAATCTTCTTCTTTCTCGGCTTCCAGCAATCATAATTTCAGGTCCCTGCAATGGAACCATTTATTGGCACAGGGGAAGACAAAGGGTTCAATGCTACAACAACGCACCAAAAAAACCCTAACTATTGACCCTTTCGACAACACCTGTGAAGCAGATGAAGTCTCACTCGAGGTAGAGGCAGGGGTGGTTGCAGGACTCAAGTGTCTGCAACCTTGGTTGGGACACATATCTGTGATTATAATACTTAATACAACTCTTAGCACTGTCAGTTCCTTAATATGTAATCACTATTCACTTCATTGATACAACAGAGCTTCAAAGTATTCACATCAATCTATAGTATTCAAGCACTTAGCATATACAAATGGATCAGAATGAGCATATAAAGCACTAAACATGACTATCTAGATTAGATCTAACATTCTCACATATGATAAGCACAAAGCATAAATAGATCTATCTAAACATATCAGATCACTTAGCATATAACATATGAACACATCAAGACAAAGCACAAAGCACACAACACAATTCTTACGTGGTTCACCCCCACCATGGGGCTACGTCCACCAACTCTTCTTTTTTATTTTCCTCAATCAATCGTTTACAAGAACAGAGCCTCAAAACCCTTACTCTGCATAGGACAGAAGATTTGTGCAGCTTGCTAGATCCTTCTTCCTTGTGCTACAACACAAAGCTTTCTACAATCTATCAAAGGGACTTGCACTCAACTCTGCAAGTCTTACACAGGATGCACAAAGCCTTAATCACACAAATTCAACTCTTGGGAATTATCCTACATCACATAGATGCCAATTTCTCTACTTCTCTATATGGCATAGACATCTATATATACATACAAAATAGGCCTAAACATGGGTAAACCCATGGGCCGACATCCCCTTCCCATTACATATTCCCAAAAACCCAAAAAGGGGTTCGAGATCTTGTGATCTCCGCTTTGTCTTGCGCTCCACCTTTGACAGATTGTCGAAGTCTCAGAATAGGTCAACATGACCAAGAAACTCCCAAAACTTGGTCAAGGGCCAACAAGAAGGTGTTGGCTAAAGAAATGAAGAGAACATATGGGAAAGAGAGGGGTTCATGTTGCATAATCATCAAAAGTATCAGCGATGTCATGACAAGGATGGCCACTAAACTGATGGCCTACAAAATGATACAAAATGTGTCAAGGAAGAAGTCCATGTTAGGGTCTTCGTAGCTATAGCATAGTGTGCGAATGGCACATCGCTCAACTGGGCCCCTTACCTACTCAACCTATTCATGGAGGATTGTAAAGACATGCAGGACCTCGGCACAAAGTTCCACTAGTCATGGCTAGTCATGTTGATCATGCTGATGGGGTGGAGAGAACCCCCATATTCATACTTCTGTAGCCAAATAGGTCAGTGTCATGCAATACGATACATGTCGTTGGGGAAAAACTCTGACCCCAAGCACAAAATCACAAACATGGGTACTTTTGCTAGGTACTTCACCGATATACATGAGAGTATCACCAACACTTGGTGAATAACCCTAGAAGTAGTCACGCAGTTCAAGGACATCACTAAATTCAAGGAGTCTAGGCACAACATGTGGATCCAAACATGCAGGGATCCAGGAAAGGAGTGGCTCCAATTAAGATACTGCGTCACAAAGGATGATGTAGATATGGATATGAGGGATCAACCTGACAAATGGAAGATCCTAGTCTTAAATCAATAATTACCTCAGGGCATGAAGGTGGACACAGGGAAAACCAAGACACCTTTAGAATACAAAGTTGCACCCAAAAATCCAAAACCATCACAGAATATGGAGCAACAAAACAAGGGGGGCATAGGAAAGAAGGATGCACAGGAGGGAAAGAAGGATACTTCCTCGCAACATAAATACCAAGGAGCGGGGGCTATGGGAACACAAGAAACCCCCTGAACATATACTCCCCAAGAACCAGAGCCACCTAAGCGACCAATTTCACAATCAATAGGAATGCACAAGAAGGAAAATGCGCACAAAGAGCCACCTGAGTACATAATCACAAAGGACGATGCTAGACTGATGGCTGAAAATGTGAAAGACCATGTCGCAAAAGACTTTGAAGAAGTAAAGAACCAAAGGGGGCATATATAAGATGACCTGGATGGCATAAGACAGGTCTTTGAGCAAATCAGGACTGTGCATAGGTCTGAAAGGGGAACAATATCCATTCCCGAGGGAGAACCGACAATGATGATAAGGACTACGCCACAAATGGAACACACTGTTCACACTACTGTGCAGGCAAGTCCAACATTAAGAATAACAAAGGACATGTTGCAATGCATGAAACCACAACACATACACCACTGAGAGAGTTGGCGTAAGTCGACATGGTATTGGCTAATATACCAACAAAGGCATTGTACAAACTCCAAGTCATCTTTACGCAAGAGATGCAATCACGTGCAAGGACAAATGCAATAAAACTACAGGCAACTAAGAGTGACAAGGAAGAATTGGAGCTCGTGCTTGAACAAGTAAAGTTTGATACCAAAGAAGAGAAAGAGTGTGCCGACAAAATTGAACAGGTGGTGACAACAGTAAACAACCACCTTCCAGACAACATGCAGGCCAAGAGTCCAAGTAGAGAGGAAAAAATCAATCATATTTCCCAAACGATCGACTACTACAGGCAACAAATTGAGGAACTGAAGGAAAACTGGCTCCGACGACTCCACTTGAGGTTAAGAAGTAAAGGAAAGAAGAAGTTTCACTCCAACTAACAGAGTTGGAGAAATAAACTAATACAACAACATAAATTTTTGAAAGAACAACATAAATTTGGATAGCGCTGGAGGAATATGAGCAGTTCCAGTAGTGGGACCAAGAGGATTAAAGGATAAATGCAGAGGTCTAGGACCTTAAGTAGATGAAAAATACAATGGCCATCATTGAGCATTTGAAAGGAATTCAGTGTTGGCACAGGGGCAGACCCAGGGTTCATCTCTAAAAATGCACCAACAATCCCTAACTATTGGCCCTTTCGGCAACACCTGTGAAGCAGATGCAGTCTCACCCGAAGTAGCTATAGGGGGTTGCAGGACACAGGTGTCTACAACCAGAGGAAATGCAAAGTGGATTCACAACAACAACACACAATCACCTATTTATTATTTATCTTACTTAAATCTACTGCACAAGTTATATTTCAGATCTAACACAATACACAATAGCATCATATCAAATGACAGATAACACAACATCAATCATACATAACACAAGATATACATGGTTCACCCTCTCCCTAGGGCTACGTCCACAAAACTGTGCTTTATGATATATTACAGTGGAAGCATACAGTTCTTATCTATGCTCTTAGCTAGTAGATATTCTCTTCTTCTCTCTCTTTCTCTCCCCTCCCCACACACCCGGCTGTAGGGTTGATCTTTGCACCCAGCTAAAGATCTTACAATACAGACTACTCTCACAATACAATAGTCCTCTCTCAATAAAAATCTCTCCTCATTGCATAATATCTTCTATTTCTCTTACTCTTTTTTATCCCAGGTCCTCTTGACCTTTATTTATACGTTACAATATCTCACCGACAACCTTAGGCAAAACCTAGGTCTCCAAAACCCTAAATACCAAAAACCTAGGTCTCTAAAACCCTAGGTCAACTTGACTTGCGCTTCGCCAACCTATCTTTCCTTCCTTCATGCGCGGTGCTTGAAATAATCTATTGACATCCTCTTTCGCTTTCTAATTTGTCCATGATTTCTCTTCCTTTCTAATCTGTCATCGTCGATCTCCTAGTCCAACGACTTGCTTTCTCTTACTTCACATCGTATTTTCTTCTCTTTTGCTCACTTTGACCCAATATCAGTCACTGTGTCTTCTACGCAGTTTGCATTTCATCTTTTCTACCTTAATATTCTCTTTCTTCCATAACCAAGGGCCAACAAGCCCCCAACACTCACCTGTAACTTGTCCCGAGGCACTTTAGGTTTGAACTTTCTATTTCATTTTGACTTAAGACTGCACATGGCAGCTTGTGCTTTCTGCTCTGTCCCTCCCTTCTATGTGTAGACTATCTTTTCTATGTCTGGTACCCAATTTCAATGGCACCTGGTACATAGATCCTTTTCCTTATGCTTTAGACAAAAAGAAAATATTCGCAGATCTATGAATAGACTCTATCACATGATTACATAGTGGAGTTCTACAGGAACCCACAGAACTGACGGGACACCACTGTCGGCCCGTTAGACATGAAAATAATCAATACATCATTATTACAAAATAGTGATCACATGGCCCATCATGATTCCATATGATTAACTATGTTGTACTCAATAATGGAATCAAATGATTCATCACTGTTATAGTCAAAATGACTGCTTGGTGGAGAACTATGTTCATTTGAGAATGGTGGTAATCCGCTGAAGCATTTGTAAAATGGAGATACATGCATGGCTAGTATCAATTCATCTTCAGGGACACATAAGTCACCAAAATACTCACTGGTAACTTTATAAGATTGGGGCTGAGGTGGCTCAAACTTTTCAAAATGAAACTCACTTCCTTGGAATGATAAGTTAAAAACAAACCATCCCTCATAATGAGCAGCTTCTTCTATTTCTTCTCTGAACCATTGTTTAAAAGCATCCTTACTGGCTCCAAAGAAATCAACATCTCTGGGACAATAAGTCCAATATAAAATATACAGCCAACCAGACCACCAAATAGGCGTATCTTTGAATGTGGAGCATTCAAAGATTATCCAACAACAACCATCATATTTTACTTGAAGAATTATTTTGCAATAGTTTTCATATGAAATACAAGGAGTATATAATAGAATATATTTGTGTCCTTGCATTGGTCCTCCTGTGATTGATCCTCTGGCCATTATTTGGCTCTCTCTGAAGTAAGCAAAATAAGAAGTACAATGGTTATACTTTTTTATCAAGTTATTTAGGATGTTTATACAAGCTGGACTGCTTCTAATATAACAACTTAAACAATCAAAACAATAACAATATTCACAATCTGTACACACTAGGATCCATTTGAATCATGGTGGAGGAGCATCCCTTATGCTCAAGGAGGATGAAGCCATTTTATGATGTTAGTTTTTTCTTTAGATGGAGCAACTTCTCTTGTAAGTAAATCAGCAACACAATTATCTTTACCAGGCTTGTAATGGATTTCAAAGTCAAATCCATCAAGCCAAAGACTCAATCACAAAATTCTGTTACTTCCCTGTTCCAACAAACGTTGATTAGACAACATTCCCTTCATATGCTTCAGATCTGTTCTTACAATAAAATGTACTGGTTTTAAAAACAATCTGAATTTCTTAATGCCATTTTTGAGAGCAAGAATTTCTTTATGTGAAGAAGGGTATCTTGACGCAGTATCACTGAAACATCCAGAAGTATATATACAAACTTCTTCCAATTTGGGACCATTTTTCTGCAATAGTACTGCTGCCCAAGTATCATTTGAGGCATCAGTTTCTAATATAAGCTGCAAGTTCATATCTGGAAGATATAACTTTGGGAGATTCTGGATCTTCTGTTTTATTATCTGAACAACTTGAGTCATTTTATAATTCCATGGTATAACTTTACTTAATCTTTTCTGCAGTATTCTGACATCCTTTGCTTGATTCTCATAGAATTGTCGGATGTAGTTCAGACAACCAAGGAATCTCTGGAGTTATTTCTGGTCAAGAATTTCATCAGGGAATTCTGAAAGCTTTTTCAGAATATGATCTTGGAGTTCTACTTCTCCTTTGGATAGTATCAATCCAAGATACTCAATCTTTGTCTGTGCCCAACAAAGCTTAGAATGACTGAGCACAATACATGTTTATACAAAAGGTCATAAACAACCTTTAAATGTTGTACATGTGCTTTGCAATCTACAGAACAAACAAGCAAATCATCAATATATACAATTACAAAATTGAGGTGTTTGAAGATATCATCCACTCTTTTCTGGAATTCGGATGGTGCATTCTTCAAACCAAAGGGCATCACTTCCCACTGATATTGGCCATTGGGAACAACAAATGCAGTTTTATATCTGTCTTTAGGGATTATCCCTATTTGCCAAAATCCACTTTTCAAATCAAATTTACTGAAAACATTACACTTCCCAATCTTTGAAAAAAGAAACTCTTTGGATGGTAAGGGAAACCTGATAGGGAGTAGAGAATCATTCAAATCTCTATAGTTTATCACCATTCTAGGTTTTCCTCTTTTCTGTTCACTATGTTTTTTGACATAGAAGGCAGGACAAGCCCAAGGGCTTCTACTTATTTCTATCAACTTTCTTTCTAAGAATTCTGAAATCTCCTTCTAGCAGTATTCACATTCTGTGGGAGACATGTGATTTGCAGAGGCTCTCTGTGGCTTTGGAGTGTAATTTCCTTATAGGGCAGACTGACAAAATATTTTTCTCTTGTCCAAAAGGCATTTTGATAATCTAATGTGCAATCAGATTCTATCTTTTCTTTGATATCCTTTATCATTTCTATACCATGTTTTTCAGCATGACCAATGATCTTTTGAATATGTATCAGGCTGCTTGCAAATTTCTCAATTTGTTGGAAAGTTTGCTTTACTGCAATTCTTGTTTCATAACAAGACTTGCTGGGTACTTTGATTGTTTTGCCCAAAACTGTAATCTGTACAAAGCTATTACCTATAACAAAAGGTAAACACTTATTTACAAAATCCTGTCCTAAGAGTATATCTGCACCGGTATCATAATAGTAAAGTGTAACAAATACTTTCTCTTCCTGTATGAGTATAGGGAAATCTGGAGGAATATATTTGATATTTATCTCAGATTTGTTGACAGCTCTGAATGAGATGTCTATTGGCTGCCAATAGTAGGATGGAATCACTCCATGCTTAGCACAAGAATTCATTGCACCTGTATCAAGTTGTGCATCTAAAGTGTATTGCAGATATCCTTGGACTTTTATATTTACAGGGATAACCAATCTATCATCTAAGCCATTCACTTGCTTAGACTCAAATGGTTCAATTTCTGTATCCTCATTAAACAATTCTCTTTCTAGTTGTTCATCTCGTTTCATCTTGAGAAAGTTCAATTCTTCTTTCTGTAGTTTTAAGCTCTTCCATAAATCAACAATTAATGCTTCTTTTTCTT
>SNQJ01S0057308.1:28458-39186 GCA_010110895.2 Picea sitchensis
GAAATGGCAGAATAACAGTAAAATATCCAGCATAATCTTCACAATACACAGAAATGATATACGAAATAGCAATAGAAAAGCACTTTGATTCAGAAAGCAATGTTCACAGGCCTCTTCGAGGGGGCAACCTCCAGTCGAGTAGTGCTCTATTACAATAATCTCCAAGCTAGGGTTTTCATACCCTCGACTCTTATTTATACTAAATATGTCTATTAAAAGAAGCATCTAGAGGAAGATCCTTCCAGAAGTGGAAGCTTCTATTAGGTCTTCTTACATCTGCCTTATTCTATTTTATTGAAAGGTCTTATTAATATTGACCTTTATTACATCCGAATACATTGATCTACCTATGTGCGGGTTAGGACCTTAACACCCACAGTATTTCTACCCCAGAAAGACCGCGGATCGCACTCTCACCTAGAGGATAAAGGATACTTACGGAGATGTAGAGAAGAGCATGCGAGGCTACAAGGTAGCCTCTATCTAGAGTGGCACAGTGTGCCTGGCCTATCAACTGATCGCGGGGAAATTAGTTCACAAGAACCGGCCCACCCAAGTAATCGGATTTGTAGTCGACCTCGTAGGGAAGTGTGCGGAGGGCCTACACATGAATTGGGCGAAGCACTTTATGAAACAGTTAGAACTGGATTGCAAGGAAGCGCAAAACCAAGTATATGAGTTCCACTTTAGTTGGATTCTCATCTTAATAGCATTCATCACTTGGGAGATGTCGGAAGGTGCGACCTTCCCAGACATCGAGCCCTTTGAACCACTAGCCACGAAGTTCAGTATGGTGTGGTACTCCAACGACATGAAAAAACAGTGGCAATCAAATGTCGTCGTCCACACTTATTACACCCAGCTGAAGACCACTATCCAATATGAGCCTATAACCCCAAACACACTCCATAGGTTTAGGCCATTGATGAAATTCAACGTGGACCACCATTTCATCTATATCACAGTCCGCACTGATGAGCATAAACAACAGCTGCAGTCATAATACAAGTTGACAGAGGATGACTTAGAAGAGATTACCAAGGAATGGTCGGCGGACCTCCTTGTTCCAGCAAACCCTGCAAAGATGTCCAATGTTGACAGTCCATAAACTACGACAGATGCACCTGGACCGAGCAAGACCAAGAAAAATGAAGAAGCCCAAGATTTCCACATTACCTCGGTGAAGACAGATTCTATCTCACCTAAGCAAGGAGGATATGACGAAGAGATAGATGGCATAGAAGTGGAACAGAAGAAAGGTGAAGTTACACCACCTAGAGATGAGGAGGACCCCTCAAAGAAAAGGAAGGTTTCCCCTACAAAACCTTCCTCAAGGAAGAAATTGAAAGAAACCAGAATGAAGTTTGACACCACCCTCACCTCAGACGACTTCGACTTCATTGTCGCAGTACTAAATGATGCTTCACTGGAGATAGCAGAGAATAAGGAAGATAAGTAGTAGGAGGTGTTTAGTCAGATCAATTTTGAACTTCAAAAAGTGTAGAAGGCACTATGGTCCAACCGCACAGTTTCTACTGTGCCTCTATCAACACGAACACAGGAAATAGGAGATGAGACACTTCAACTCCACCTTATCATTGATACAATCGAAGCTCGCCTTCAATGAGCACAGGAGGAGACATTGCAAGCCACCCAGGATTTGGAAAAAGCATAGGAATACCTTCTAGAGCAGCGCAGTACTACCAAACACGGGAAGCTTACTCTGCAAGAGAGGTTCGATAAAGAAAAATCCTAGCTGCATAAAGAAAAAGAACAGTTTCTTGTAGAGAAACTTGAAGTACAAGAGATGGTCCATAGAGCACTTCACTCTGTGACAGTCATTGAAGTAAAGGCCGAAGAATGAGTTCCACAGTAGGTGGCACAACTCGAAGACATAATCCAGTAGCTCCAGCAGTGCATAACAGACTTAGAGCTCTGCATTGTGCCCAAGACCCCTCAAGACATACGAGACCAAAGGGAAGCCACTACCTGCAGTGAAGTTGACAGATTAAAATCTCTTGCCTCGGAGTGCAATAAGCTAAGTAACCAGAGCACTCAAACATATGAAAAATGCACTAAGAATACAGAGTTATAGACACTAGAGTCGCAACTCCAAGAAGCGAAGCAGCACACATATACACTACAAGAACAGTTGAAGGCCCTATCCACTGTAGACAGAATGAAGAGGTCTCATGAACAACGTACAACTCAGCAGCAGATCCATATGCTTTGAAGAAAAGTGATGGAAGTCACTCAACAACTTCAACATGTGCAAGATAAGGCATGCCTATTGTTTACAGAGGTGAAGAGCCAAGGAGCAAAGCTAGAACAGGTCATCCTCACAACAAAACAATGCCTATAAGGACTAGTGAATGATGCAGTAATATAGGAGTTCATTGAAGAAGAGGCCACAACAAAGCAGCAATTTGAAGCAGCTCAAGCCAAGATCGAGGCGTTTGAGGAAAAATTGCTCAGACCAGAGTGACTTGAGACGAGTCACAAGTGACTTTTCAGGGCTTGTTGGCCCTTGACCAAGTTTTGGGAGTTTCTTGGTCATGTTAACCTATTCTAAGACATCGACAACCTGTCGAAGGTGGAGTGCAAGACGAAGCGGAGATCACAGGATCTCGGCCCCCTTTTGGGCCCCTTTTTGGGTTTTGGGGAATATGTAAAGGGAAGGGGATGTCAGTCCATGGGTTTACCCATGTTTAGGCCTATTTTGTATGTATATATAGATGTCTAGGCCATATAGAGAAGTAGAAAAATCGACATCTATGTGATGTAGGCGAAGTGCCAAGAGTTGAATATGTGTGATCAAGGCTTTGTGCATCCTGTGTAAGACTTGCAAAGTTGAGTGCAAGTCCATGTGAGAGACTGTAGAAGGATTTGTGTTGTAGCACAAGGAAGAAGGATCTAGCAAGTTGTGTAGATCTTCTGACCTATGCGAAGTAATGGTTTTGAGGCTCTATGATTGTAATTGATTGATTGAAGACAACAAATTAGAAGATTTGGTGGACATATCCCCATGGTGGGGGTGAACCACATAAACAATGTGTTGTGTGCTTTGTTCTTTGTCTTGATGAGTTCATATGTTATATGCTAAGTGCTCTGATATGTTTAGATAGATCAATTTATTCTTTGTGCTTATCATATGTGAGAATGTAAGATCTGATCTAGATAGTCATGTTTAGTGCTTGATATTCTCATTATGATCCATTTGTATATGCTAAGTGATTGAATATTATAGATTGATGTGAATACTTTGAAGCTCTGTTGTATTAGAAAAGTGAATAGTGATTACATATTAAGGAATTGGCGGTGCTAAGAGTTGTATTAAGTATTATAATCATAGATATGTGTCCTAGCTAAGGTTACAGACACTTGAGTCCTACAACCACCCCTGCCTCTACCTCGGGTGAGACTTCATCTTCTTCGCAGGTGTTGCCGAAAGGGGTGGTAGTTAGGGTTTTGTTGGTACGTTGTTGTAGCATTGAACCCTAGGTCTGACTCTGTGCCAACACTTCTCCTTGGTTTTTTCATCCATGTACTGCATGGGGTTGTCACCCATTGATGATAGTCCTATCATTTTTTTTATTAGATCTATGTCTATGGAGATAGGATGCTCCATCCAGAGGAATCCTCCATGGAGGACTTCTATCAACTACTTGATGCATTTTTTCACCTCTTTCCCCCTTCCAAAGTGGGCAATCTCCAACAGGTTGAGGATCCCATTGTTTTCTAGGCCAGTTTCCCATGGCTTTAGTTGTAGGATATGGTCTCCAAAGGGTTCTATCCCTATGTTGTATAAATAGACCTATTGAGAAAATTTGAGGAATTTTCCTTCGTTGGCCACATCGTGGTCCGAGTGCCTCAATTTCTCCATGCAACCTATAAGTGTTGGTGTGGTTTGCACTCCTTATGGAATGTGTGGGAGAAAAATTGTTGCATCCAACTTCTTGTGTGGAGAGTGCGCCATAGGTTGTTTTCCCTTCCTCTTTTCTTGTTAGATTGAGGACCCCACCTCCATCTGTCTCCTTTCTATATCAAAGTATGGTTGGCTAGTGATATCCTCTACCATACCCTCTTGTTGTTGTGTGGGTTAATCTTTGGTGTTTCTGGGTACTACCGCCTCTATCTACGTAGTAGCTTGACTATTCACCCACGGGACCCCTTCAGCCATCATAGTATCTGGTGGGTTTCATGTGTTATGCGTGGGATTTCCCTGCACAGTGTTTTCCAGGTCGACTTCCATGGTCGACGTGGTTGGACCCTGCCTTTCCTCCATCACTAATGTAGGATCTATTGGTTCTTCGATCGATGACGAAATTGCATCGATGTTGAATAATTCCTTGAGTTGTTTGGTTTCCTGTCTGGGCTCTACTGCCTCTCATGGTGCCCTGCTACTTCATGTTTTCCTCCCTGCTTGGATTGGTACTCCCATCTTTGGTGGTACCATCATGGGTAGTGGTTGGCTTTTGTTGACTAACTCTTCACTTGTTCTCCCTCTGTAAACTCGCTTTGTCTTTGTGTGCTCTATCTCTCTATAATTTCACAATTTAACAATGGGTCTTATGTTGCCTGTGTTTCCCCTTTATATAAGCGAGTCGTGAATCTTGTCAGAGAAGTTTCCCCAATGTTGATTAATTTAATGGCGCTTTAGTCATACTTTTTCATTGAATTTCATAATTACTGCCAATTGGTGCCTTTCTATTGCAACTGACATTTTTCAAATTTCTACCTTTTTTTACCATAATTGTTGTTGGTTGGTGCCTTTTCACCATAACCACCATTTTTCATTTTTTTTCCTTTTCTGACCGTTGGTCCTTTTTCCAGCGCGTTGATTTTTCTAGGTGCGTGGTATGTCATTTAGTTGTTGCGCATCGACATTTTATTTTCGTCGTGTTAAGTCCATTTTTGTTGCACGAAGTCTTCTGATGTCTGGCGCAGTAACCCATTTTTCCTTCTTTTTTTTCAACTATAATACACTATATACATATCTCTTTATTGTGCAGTATCTTTCTAACTACTAGAAGGTCGATCGTCCCTCTACAGTTTCAGCTGACTCCCATTGATCATTCCTTTGAGTTCTGTACCTCCTAAATATTTCAATTGTACAGCTCTCCCATCTGTGAGAGTGTTCACTTCATATGGTCCCATCCAATGCATTCTAAATTTTCCTGGGTGCTGAAGAAATCTACTCTCATACACCAAGACTAGGTATCCCTCCTTGAAACTCTTCCTTTTAATATGTTTGTCATGCCAAGCTTTGTCCCTTGATTTATGTACTTCTTTTTGAAATCCTTCTATAATCCTATCTTCTTCCATCTCCATTAGTTGACTTATCCTTCTTGTACTGCGCCTCGTTCTGTCATGTTGGGGATTGCTGCTACAAGCAGACTAGGTACCAAAAATTCTAATGGCACCACTTCTTCTTGTCCATACACAAACCTGAATGGTGTCTTCCCTGTCAACTTTTTGTATGTAGTCTTTTATGCCCATAATATTGTTGGTATCTTCAAATCCCAATCATCCCTGTCGACATTGCAGATCTTTGTCAATAGATTCTCTAGGTTCTTATTAAAGGCTTCCACTGTTCCATTTGCTTGAGGGTAATATGGTGTACTCTTTTGATGATAGACTTCAAACTCCTCAGTCATAGCCTTGATAGTACTATTGATTAAGTGAGTTCCTTGGTCACTCATCAAAATCCTTGGGCATCCAAATCTAGTGATCACTTGCTCAAACAGGAAGTGTGATGTTGTCTCTAAACTAGAATCTTTTACTGGTGCCTCTTTTCCCCATCTCATTAAGTACTATGTCGCAGTAATGATATACCTTTCTCGTGACCTCTTTGTTGGTGGATTAATTGGTCCCACATAATCTATTGCCCATTTTTCAAATACTTGCAAGGTTACTTGTGGTGTTAGGGGCATCCCATCCCGTCTATTAGGTTTTCCAACCCTCTGACATACATCACATCTGTAAGTTTTAAACTTGTGAAGTAAAGAAATGCATATAGATTCTTAAGCAAAACATAATTTAATCAATGGCTCATCCACAGATTACATAGAGATTTTTATACCGAAAACCTTCAACCGGGAAAACCTTTCTTATATTCATTATTGAATTTCACCATTCACCATACAATATATACAATTGTTTTAGGTATTCCATAGATACCAAAACCCTAATCCCTTAATCCAGGATTAATTAGGTAAACCGCTAAAAATAGCAAAAACCGCCCCAAAAACAATTTTTGGTGTGCTGCCCCGAACCCTGTCGGCCCTGGGCTAATGCCCAGTGCCCAATGCTTCACGTAACCAGAGGGGGGAATAACCCCCCCCCCCACCCCTTGGACCCCCCTAGGAAAGCCCCCGATGCACACAACACACAAGGCACTACTAGAGGGATCGTCAGATGCAATTGTTGAACCTGACGTGCCCACACACACACATGCAAAGAATATAACACATACCCAACATTCTCCCACTTGTTGTTTTCTTTGCATCCATGGGTCCAAGGGATTATATAGTCAACAATCCAAGGAAGAAATGCCCATTGTTACTCTACACCAAGAGAACTTTTCTGTGCTCATAGACTTTGTCAATAAATCTGCAACATTCTTAAAAGTGTCAACATTTTCTAGCAACACCTTCTTTTCCTCAACCATGGCTCTCACAAACTGATACTGAACATCAATATGCTTTGTTTTCGAATGATAAGCTGGGTTCTTTGCCAGGAATATTGCACTATGACTATCACAATCTAATCTCACTGCTTCTTGTACCAACCCAATACCTTACCATAATATTTGTAACTATACTACTCCCTTGCTTGCATGAGTGGTTGCCATGTATTCAACTTTTGTAGTTGAGAGTGCCACTACAACCTATCTTTTTCTCATCCAACTGATTGCTCCTCCAAATAGGTTAAACACATACCCACTTGTATATCTTTTGTGATCTAGATCTCCAGCCCAGTCTACATAACAAAGCCATGTATGTCCCCCACTTTATCCAATCCTGGTCTTCCTTGGTAACACAATCCATAACTAGTAGTGCCACAAAGATACCTGAAGACCCTCTTTACTATTGTCCAATGCTCCTTCCCTAGTTTTGACATATACCTGCTCAAAACATCCACTGCATGTGCAATGTCCAGTCTAGTATAGACCATTGGATACATCAAACTGCCAATTGTGCTGGCATACAGAACATGGGACATGTCCTCTTCATCTTCCTATGTCTTGGGACACTGATATGTAGATAACTTTACACCTATAGGAATAGGAACCTTGACCGGTTTAATTCCATTCATATTAAACCTCTGCAATATCGTCTTAACACATTTTATCTTATTCAACCAGAGTTTCAAGTTTACACGATCTCTTTTAATCTCCATTCCCATAATGAAGTTAGCAACACCGAGATCCTTCATGTCAAATTTGGAGGATAGCTATGATTTCACCTCCTTGATAACATCCATCTTATTTCCTACCAAAAACATGTCATTAACATACAACACTACATAAATTAAGTGATTACCAACCTACTTGGAATATACATAATTAACATCCCTACTTCTTACAAATCCCAATCCAAGGATGTATGTGTTACACCTCAAAATTACTCACTTTGATGGTGTTGCAAGTGTCGTCATTACAAGTGTTGTAAGTGTCGCATCTTGTCCGCAAGTGTAAAAAAAAATCACACTGCCATATTGCCTATGTCGTGCCTCCAACAACATCACAAAGACACTTAAGACACCCCAAATACTAGTTTTGAAGAAGAGAGGTCACTTGACAGGGAGTGTTGTGAGGGAAATCCCCTTATGCACTAGCAAATAGGGTTATCTTATGCATGCAACTATGACCGAAAGAAATCTACTTTCTACCTTCGTCCCTAGACTTAAACCCCATTCCTTTTCAGAAAATACATTGTTTAGACCAACATAGTGTTGTGAGGGAAATCCCCTTATGGACTAGAAAATAGGGTTATCTTATGCATGCAACTATGACCGAAAGAAACCTACTTTCTACCTTCGTCCCTACACTTAAACCCCATTCCTTTTCAGCAAATACATTGTTTAGACCAACATACCTTGTTCTGGATGGTTGATGTTGATCCTTCCTCCTACTTGATCACTTGTTAGCAGTCCTCCTTTCAAAGCTGACATGTACGCAAAACAAGCAACAAACTACACATGCATTTTACCTATAGACTAATGGGTTAGAGATTCAAACATATATTTACTGTATTATGAAGAACTCATAAAGTGGGATGGGAAAAACATTTATTTATTACTTTAAATGAATCAACTTACAATATGTCGAGACCGGCCACTGCTCCGCGAATCCTGATCCTGGGCTCCTCTTCAAATGTCCTCCAACTTCTTTGCTTTGTATCTCTTCTTGCACAAGGATGGCTAAAGGGTTGGGACAATGGAAATATGAAATTGGGCAGAGTTTCTTTGCTATCTTCTTCCCCCTCCAAATGGGACCCCTAGCCCATCTTTTATAGGTTAAAAGAAGCTAGGTATTTAGACGAACCCTTGGCCATGCATGGCCGAAAGTTTCAGTTAACTCACCCAAAGCTCTGTGTTTCATCGACAACTTTCCTTTTTTCATGCTTTTGTCAGTCCACGCAGGCTGTTTTAGGTCAGCTAGCATGTACACGCATCCAGTAATGGAGTAGGGCACGTGAGCCCTTATAAAAGAAGTTTTTTAAAGAGTTGCTCAATGGTGCTTTGGCAAAGAAGGGATTTGAGATGGCCTGATGCCAGGTAAGCATGTATGGTGCAATTTAGGGTTATAACAGATGCCCCCTAATGTGTGAGATCAGAAGAGCATCTGATGGCCGAAATACATTACCAATCTTTACTAATGTGCCGAACGATTGAGCCCAAGGATCAGGAACCAGGAGGCACCGTCTACAAAATAAAAAATGTCTCACCAAGGAGGGCATACCCATGCTCGGGATAAAATAGAATCATGGCTACCAATCAAATACACTGTAGATCCATGTCATATAACTATATAAAGAGTAGCCGCAAACAATACACANCCTCTTCAAATGTCCTCCAACTTCTTTGCTTTGTATCTCTTCTTGCACAAGGATGGCTAAAGGGTTGGGACAATGGAAATATGAAATTGGGCAGAGTTTCTTTGCTATCTTCTTCCCCCTCCAAATGGGACCCCTAGCCCATCTTTTATAGGTTAAAAGAAGCTAGGTATTTAGACGAACCCTTGGCCATGCATGGCCGAAAGTTTCAGTTAACTCACCCAAAGCTCTGTGTTTCATCGACAACTTTCCTTTTTTCATGCTTTTGTCAGTCCACGCAGGCTGTTTTAGGTCAGCTAGCATGTACACGCATCCAGTAATGGAGTAGGGCACGTGAGCCCTTATAAAAGAAGTTTTTTAAAGAGTTGCTCAATGGTGCTTTGGCAAAGAAGGGATTTGAGATGGCCTGATGCCAGGTAAGCATGTATGGTGCAATTTAGGGTTATAACAGATGCCCCCTAATGTGTGAGATCAGAAGAGCATCTGATGGCCGAAATACATTACCAATCTTTACTAATGTGCCGAACGATTGAGCCCAAGGATCAGGAACCAGGAGGCACCGTCTACAAAATAAAAAATGTCTCACCAAGGAGGGCATACCCATGCTCGGGATAAAATAGAATCATGGCTACCAATCAAATACACTGTAGATCCATGTCATATAACTATATAAAGAGTAGCCGCAAACAATACACAGCGGAGCTACATCTCGAAATAAAAAAGATATACATATAGATTATCCATCTTCTAGAAGCTGATACGGCCTAATGGTTGGAGATGAGCTCTTTAGAGCTCGACCATCTACTTCAAAATATTCAAAACTTGGGTAGGAGTGTAATATGAGTGTACGACTGCTCTACCCAAAGGTCTTCGATGGATCGTTGGTCATGGAATTGATGATCAGAGTGAAGGCTTCATTGATTTCAAACAAGGACATGACTGGACATTCAGGATCACCGGGTATGAGGGAAAGAGACAAATTGCAGAGGGGATGACTCAGGCTTGGTAGATACTTCCCTTGGACAACAACATGACATATGATGAGACTTAGGCAGCATGGCATTAATCATAAGTTTATGAAGGAGGAGGCAACACAAACTCTCCATATGTTTGGAAGAATAACCAAACGGAGGAGGACACAACTCTATGTAACGAGAAAAACTTCCTAAGGTCATACTACATCCCATAGTTTGATGAACAAATTGATAGATGTTCTTTATCCAAGGGTGACTCATTATGCTGCCAATAAAGAAAATACTTTTCCTTTCCTCTTTTTGGGGTATATTTGATTTTTTTGTCTTTTTCAATAATTTTGAAAAATGAATAGAGGAATGTTACATTACAATGGAGGAATGAGTGTTGCAAACATACAAGTTCAAGGTACTAGGACAAGACTAATGTTCAAAATAATGATACTCAGGAAAAATCCTCTGGGGGCCAAGGGTGTTAAAACGCAGAAGCAAACTGTTACAAGGCTGGCGTAGAAGATATGAAAACGCGGTTAACAAAACACACAATGGTAACGTCCTTCGATGTAAGTTTAAGAAGCCCAGAGAAGGTAAGCTCGGTGGTTTTTCATATTTAGAGAGTCTGAAAAAACATAAAAGGAGACTCCATTGGGGTACCTTTTTCGAAGATAGTCTAGTTGGTTCGAAAAAGGGGTAAACTA
>SNQJ01S0057308.1:45794-88921 GCA_010110895.2 Picea sitchensis
GATCTTGCAAAGGTTCAACTAGATGGAGCCCCAACTCCTTATACCCCGATCTCGTTGGGGACATGCAAAGAAGGATTGAGAATGAGCAGACCGCTCTGATACCACTGATCCGGATTTATGTAGGAACACAATGAAATATATAAATACACATAAATGCAGAGATGCAGCGGAAATAAGAATTCATTTCATTAATAACAAATGACTGAAATATGCTTACAGACATAATGGAAATAAACTAGCTAGGGCGCTGGTAGCTTATCTCTGAGAAGAGATGTGGCTGCTACTCGTATCCGTGAGAAGATGATTACAATGAGGATCTAGAGGCCTTTTTACAATAGATGATAATTTCAAAAGTCATAGACATCCAAAAACCTAACCCTAGGAGATGAAGCGCCAAAAGTCATGTGGGCCCCGTTTTGGTAAGTTAGTACATCAACTTTTGCATATGATCTCCGTTTTAGGCGTGTGATAGCTCGTTGGAAAGGTATCGTCGAGGAGATTCATTTTGGGGGATCAATTATGCCTTCGGATATCATTGAGAACCTCAATCTCAAAAAACCTTCATTTAGGCCCTCAAAATAGCCCCGGAAGTTAAAACCTGCTAAAAATAGTAAATTGCCAGAAAACTGTTTTGAGCTAGTCAGAAAAGGTGGGTGGCCACCGATATTCACCTAGATCAAGCGCTACCCTTTTTTTAGCAAATTTTGGGTTTGTTGAGGCAAATCAGGGAACACTCCCTCAATTCCTTAAGGTGGTTGGATTCGAACAGATGGTCAAGGCATGATATTAGGGAAGATCCTCAACTGAAGGAGAGGAATCCTCAACTTATCCCAAAGATCTCTCAAGTGGTTGGACCTCTCCAAAGTTATATAAGGAGGCCTTCTCATGGTGAAAGGTACATGGAAAAGATTGGAGATGTGAAACTTATGATCTCATGAGTGAGATTTCATCAAAGCAATCAATGGAGATTATTTGAGCATAGGAGTTGGACAAGGAGAACTAGAAGAAGTTGTTGCACCTTCATTCAAAGGATTGTAAGTACTTTTACTTGTTCTCAGTAATAATCAATGCTTAGCCTGTTTCTTTCAAACTGATGCTTGTTCCACATTAGTTTGTCTGTAGTATATGGATCTATGTTTGAGCTAATCTTAGTAGAGTAGGAAGTATTTTGTACCTTTGTTTGTTTTACAGGACCTATCAGGGAGCTCATGATCGAAGCTCATCTTGGACTTTACAAGGACAAACTTCACTAATAAGGTACATATATTTCTTCTTCTATTTCATTGATTAGTTTGATTAGATATAAAAGGAAGTCAATGTCCATGTTAAGCACTTGTCTGTCTTGGCATTAGGAGTCTATAGACCAAGAGGGAATCCACTTGTCTGCATGGGGATTCACCTACAATAGAAATTGGCGACTCCACTGGGGATGAAAACCTGATTTTTGTTTCCATTCCCAGATCTTGTTTTGGTCCTTTGCCCACTGATTTGATCTTCTCCACATTGTTTTTTTATTCTTAGATTTATTTGATTGCCTCTTTATGTCATCAGGGTCACCATGATTGACTGAATTTCCTTGATTTTTTGAGTTTCTGGGCATTTTTTTTATTTTTTGGAGCAGAGTGCTCCCCCCCTGTTTTTGTTAGAGCGCTAGAACTCCCCTTTAACCTTACACAGAGCACTGGAATACTTTGGTGCCCCTTAAACCAGAGCGCTACCCCATTTTTGTGAGAAATTCTCCAGAATTTTCATCTTCTGAAGTTATTTCTTGGTTTTGGCATTTGCTCAGGGTCTCATACTCTCAGTCCATCTTGGTATTGGCTTTCAAACACCCTTATTTCTAAGAATTCATCCTCTTTTGTTTGGGAATTTGGCATTTTCTTTCCTTGCCTTGAAGTCACTCTTTGTCTTTGCTGACCTAGAGTTAACTTATTGTTTTCTTCTCCTTTATTTGACTGAGTGGAAACTTTTGTGATGAAATCCAAAGGTCTGTGAACCTTTTCATTTGATCTTTGAGGTCAACTTTCCATCATTTCTCTTTTGTTTGAGGTTTATTTGGTTCTTGTTTGCAAATTTGGTCATTTTTGTCCTTCTTGTTTATTCACAACGAGAGTGTATTTTTTTGTTTTGTGTGAGGTTTGCTTCTAATTTTTTAATCCTAAAGTTTGATTGACATTTAGAAGTTTCACATCAGATTATCATTCACATATAAGAAAAAGGGCATATTTTAGTGATTGGTTTGGATATTAGAAGGCATTTCTAAAAATTTTAGCATTTGCATTGGATTTCATTGAGAAACACTTGTATGAGGACATTGCATATTAGTGTTTGATAGTGAAAACAACTTTCTCTCTTTCCCTTAAATAGCCATTCATCGAAAGAAATGATTGCTTATCATCTTCTTGTGCATTTTTGGGAATTGAGTCATCATACCATTAGTTTCATTGTCATACCCTTTGAGTAAAGAACAACCATAAAATCAACGCTAATTAAAAATTATCTAGAACATTTTTTGTTTTTAGGATCTTCCACCGACATTAGACTAGGATTATCACTTTGGATTAGGTCATGAGTACAACTCTCCAAAGTTTTCAAAATGAATATTAGTATCCTGAGATAGGGAGAGTCAAATCCATTTGTCGAATAGGCTTTCTGGGATCCCCCTCTCACACAGGGGTTACGCACGAGGTCGCATTCAGGTGATTTATGGAGATTATCCCTCTGTGGTTCAACTATTTGTAGTGGTCAGATCGTATATTGGGGGTCACTTGAGGGTATACCCACGATTATGTGTGGGAGCCTCTCGAGTTTATTTTGGACTTGTTATCCTACCCATATGTTCCAACTGGACTGTCAACTGTACCATCTCAAGGGATGACTGCGAGTTGGTGACCTTAGTAGCCATAATATTTAGGGTCTCACACAAGGTGACGGTGAAGGGAAGTCTCACTGTACCTGGAACAGACGTTGGTCAAACTTGCTCGGGATCCTTTGAGGGTAAATCCACAATTACTGTTTGGAAGCTTGCACCAAGGTGAAAGTTTGTTAAGCAGGTCACCATTGTAACTGTTCCACCATATCCTAGCCCCTTCTTGACTTGAGCATGCGATGTTGGATTTCATCACCAACTAGTACAATCATCGAGAGAAGTTTTGTTTTCTTGGTTTTGATTCCTAGATTTTATTAGCGTATGTTGTTTCTTTTTGTTAGTTGGCCTTAGATATTCAACGTGTACTGTTATTCTCAAAAAATGAGCCTATAGATGATAAAGGTCTTCATCAATCACATAGAATGCAAGGGCTTCCTCTGGAAGGCTACCAACCCTTACCTCCTAACCCTCCAGAAGACAACTACTGTGGAGAGGTAGAAAATCAATCTGACGCTGGAAGTGTTGTTACTCCTCCATTAGACAATTCAGAAGGCTCTTTGGTTATGGTTGAGAATCCCACTCATCTCACTACATCTATGTTGGTAACCCCTCTTGAACCACTTTTTCTTTGTTTAGACTCCCTTGGGAACGTCATAGACAAAGAGGTCCCACAATTACCTAAGAGAGCTTTTACCGAAACATATATGGGATCCACAGAACCAACCTTTGGTGATGAGTATAGGACTCTTGTTTGTCCTACCACTACAATAGATAAAAATCCCATAGTTGTTCATTATGTATGGAGGACTTCATCGGGATGCAATCTCTATGAGAATTTTGAATCCTTTTGACAACCCTTTAATCCTCATGACCCTCCTGTTGAAATTCGACCATCTGGTCAAACGATGAATCACCCCATCGATCAGGTAATTAACCCTACTATTGCATCAGCACAAGTCTATCCTAATGTTGGACTCATCACCTCTACTCATTCCCAAGGAACTTCAATCCCTACCCCCACTTTTACAAACTTTCACTCTACAACCCCACATGTTCCGCACAATATTGTTGCGACATCTTTTCACCCAAGAATGCAGACCCTTGCCATCCAAATAAATCCGACTGGAGGGAAAACACCATCTAGTGGACCTATCCCTCCTGGAATACCATCATCCTTTGGAAGGCCTACCCCTCCTGGGGGACAACCCCCTTTTCACGTTCTTCCTAGAGGGCATCCTCCCTTTATTAGTCACACCCTGGTCATTAATCCACCACTGGAAGGGGGGAAACCTTTGTCTGCTGGAAACCCTTAAAAATCCTTGGGAGTATCTTCCAGAGGCACATTTAACCAACCCCATGTTGGGGGGCACTTTTATCATAACCCACAAGGAGGAGTATCAAATCCTGTGCCTTCCGGAACATCTTATGGACAACCTTATCTAGGGGGCATCCCAAACACCACCTGGAGTCCTCAAGGACAATAACCTTATCCTCCCCATGGGTCTAATGTGTATCCGCCTCCTGGATATACTCCTTACCCTCTTCAAGGGAAAAATGTTTACCCTCCTTATGGGCAAGAAAATCAACCGGCTTATAATGCTCAAAACCCACCGAGTTATTCAAATGTTTCTCAGCCATCATTGAATCCTGCTTGTCCTGGCCAACAAAAACCATATGTAGGAGGACCTACTGGTTACAATTATCCACCTAACCCAGTTTATGGTCCTACTGGTGTTCCTATGCCACACCAGTATCATATGCAAATTAACCGACAACTACCTTTCCTTGCGACTCTAGATCTCCTGGACTTGTCTCGGTTAACTAATGATCATATTTTTCATTCACTGATTTGGCAAGTTATTCTAGCTAAACTTCCTTCTGATATTCTGAAATTTGACGGAAAACCTGGTGAAGATCCAAATAACCATGTGATGAATTTCCATTTGTGGTGTTCATCAAAATCCCTCATGGATGATTCTATATGTTTGCGTCTTTTCTAGCGAACACTTACGGGATCAGCAACAAAGTGGTATATTGAACTACCACATGCTTATTTTCATGATTTCAACTCCCTCGCAATGTCTTTCCTCACACACTTTCAACTACCTATTCGCTACGAGATGAGTACTGAACTCTTGACCTCCCTTCGTCAAATTGACTCTGTGCATATTTCTGACCATATTCATGAGTGGAGACGACGATGAAGGATGATCAAGGTAATCATTCCTGACATATTATTGGTGGAATGGTTTACTAAATCACTTTTACCCCCGATCGCTCGTGATGTCGCTATGGGTGGCACGGTCACTGAGGAAGAAATCATCACTTGGGCTCAGTACTTAGATTTGGTTTATTCAAAATATGGTACTTTGTATTATTTTCTTCCAAATGTTGCTTGAGCTAATACCAATCCATCCAAGCCGTCATCCTCATCTCATGTGGACGGTGTTATCAATTCCATCAAAACTCAATCTACTTCCCAATCGAACACACTCTCCTCTACCTCCCCCCAAACTCAGATCTCTGAGGTGAATGTAGTTCAATCTTCCCCTTCACAACAATCCGGAGGTAAGAAGAAGGAAAAAAATAAATCAAAAAATACTAATAACAATGAACAACCAAAAAATCAAGCTCAAACCCTTGCTAGCGAAAAGCAACCACAACGGAAACTGAAATTCCCATGTATCATGTGGTGATGATCACTACACTCAAGACTATCCACATCACAATGAAGTGGCCAAAACTTTCCAAGGAAATTCACAACCCGTTGTGCTTACTCATCCTTTTCCACAACAACAATCCATGGTTTCTCAAACCCCCTCTCCTGGGGGTAGTTCTAGCCATCCTCATGATGAGGCCTCAATGAGTGCACATATTTATATGTTTAATGGGATTAATTTTACCACTCTCTCTAAGACATACAACACACCAGGTAACCCTAACAAAGGAAAATTCACTAACGGTATCAGTGCTTTACCGGATCCATCACCTTCCTCCGTTAGTCCTCCATCGGATAATCCTCCGTCTGGACCACTTCATATTGAGAAACTTACGTTCAACTTTATATTACACCCTCCTAAGAGAACTTTCGTAAATCTACCTTTAATCCTAGTTCACGTGCCACCCAAAACTACAACATTGTTGAAGATTTGGCTCAAGCACCGTGTGTTATGTCTGCATTAGAATTTCTACAGCACTGCCCTTGTCAACATAGAATGCTCTTGTCTGCTATTGGTGTTGTTGATCCTGAGTCATCCAACCATATCATGTTTAACCTAGACAATTATATGTCTCGACTCTCCCATCAACTTTCTTTCCAAGTTGATGTCTTTAGCCTCTTTCCCTAGACAATCCACCGAACTATTCTGGATGAGGGAGCCTCAACTTGTGTCATGTATTTAGCATGTTGGAAAATTTTAAAATTACCCACACTTAGCAAATCCCCAACAATGTTACGCGCCTTTGATGGGTGATTTTTTCATCCCCATGGGCGTTTACAGTCCCTGCCCATCCAATTGGGTGGAAAAACTGTCATTGTTGATGTCTAGGTGGTTGATACTCCCCTCGATTACAACTTGTTACTTGGAAGAAGTTGGTTTTATGCTATGAATTTTGTTTCCTCGTCGATCTTTCGATGTGTACAATTTCCTCATCAGGGTAAAATTTTCACTGTTGATCAATTAGATTTCTGCACAACTGATGTTCACACTCCCGCTACCAACGATATTCCATTCTTGGGAGATCACAAGATCACATATGAAAGAGTTGGTGTTGGATTACTGAAAGATTCTAGCCTCATGGGTACCTTCCCTACACCACTTCCATCAGCTACACATCATATTTCCACTGTCGATATGATTTCGACCACCGCTTATCAATATTTGGAATCATCTAACCCTTGGATTGTACCTAGTATGTTGGAATTTGATGCACTAGGTGACACCGTGCCACTTAGTCTAGCTGAAACACCATATGTTTCTATCCAATCTACCTCTCCCTCATCATATGACCAACATCTATTGGCACCCGACAGTTACTCGATGCCATCACAGTTAAGTTCCTTGTCATCTGTGATCGACTAGTCACTACATTTCCCCAATTTTTCCCTATGATGAATCTATTATGGAAATGTTGAGAATTAATGAGCTACCTCGGGATGATAACCATCATCGATCCTCTTTTCTTCCCCCTCGTGAAGAAATTCAGGTAGATATACAATCTATCTCCCCTCTTGATGTCGATTTTCCATCATCTCCCATGCCTTCAGCTTTCGATGATTTGGATCTGGTAGTTGACATGGTGATCTCTTTGGTAGGGTTATTGGAGCCTGATATCCTTACCCCTGTCATGACCCTTGACATGTGTTCTTTCCAGAGTGATTTTCTTCCATCCAGTGAAGATCTCTTGGAAGCCATGACCGAGTTTTGTCCCTTGACATGGTGTTCTTCCAGAGAATTATTCTCTTGGAATCCATGATCAAGAAGAATCCACGAGCATAGTTTCTCTTATCTGTAGCAAGCTCATTAAAAAATGAAACGTCATGAGCAAAGTTTCTCTTCTCTATAGCAAGCTCGTTAAAAAATGAAATAGAATCTTTGAGCATACTTTTCCTCTCTGTATCAAGCTCGTTAAAAAATGAAACATCAATCTGGGGATTGAACCCGGAGCCCTGAGCATAGTTCTTTTTCCTGTGTCAATCTCATTAAAAAATGAAACAACCACCTCTCTTGAACCTTCATTTCATCCACCCTTATCTTTTTTCTCCATCTAGTAGAGAAATTGGTGACAACCTCAAAATCGGTAAATGAATTGAATCTTGGAGGGCATGTCTCCAGCCTTTGATGATCATTCTAGAGTTAAGCCACTAGTTTTGAAGTTGGGGGCAAGCCAAGCTTAGTCTTTGTTCTTTCTCATGCTCTTAAATACATGATATTGCATCCGGGTAAACTTTTATCTCTTTTTTGGACCTGCATGGATATATGAAAAAGGAACCCCTTGGAGTCGTCTTTTATCTCTTTTCAGACTCTCTAAACATGAAAATAGTGTCGAGTGATCTTGATTCCTTTACCACTCATTAAAAGGTTTGAAAGGGCATATTTTGAGTGATAATTTATCTCTTTTTCGGCCTTGTGAGACTAACATTACGAAAAAGGACAACATTGGAGTCATCTTTAAGTTTTTTTTAGACTCTCTAAATATGAAAAACCACCAAGTTTACCTTCTCTGGACTCGTTAAACAATCATACATTGAAGGGCCCATACAAGATTGAACCCTTACTTCTTCCAGTTTGTTAAACAAAGGAAGAAGGACTTACCAAAGGTGAGTCATATCGAGCATGTGTTACCCTCCTCGAGCTCGTTAAATTAAAAAGAGGTACTCGTCTATCTGGATGGGGAAAAAATTGAAGGAAGCAAGACAAGCAGTGTTTTGAGAACACTACCAGTAGCTCTTATGGTCACCCTTGAACATGACACTTTTTCTTTGTAGGCATTTTAATCTGTTGAACCTCTGTATTGATCTAATCCTTTGAGTTTATTTTACTCCTTTGGGTCACCTGACGAAATTCACATCATCCACTGCATCATCAAATTTTTGGTCCATGTCAAGTTTTTATTGTTGTGCCTCAGTGTTCAAGGGAAGTATCTTCCTCGAGAGTCAACCATCACAAATATCTTGTTTCAATACCCATGTTAGTCCATGTTCATTTGATCTACCAATTATGTCTTTGAGTCAGTTTCATGTTGTTTATGGGGGATACATCAAGGCCCTCCTTCGACGAGTCTATTCCTATCGACTTCAACACATTATCCAGGAGCTAGACTTAGAAACCAGTTAGTACCTTGGGACCTTCATGCCTCAATAGCAGGCATCCTCATGTCCGACAGTGGGTTTACATCATTGACCCCTGATTGGATGATTCCACAGATGTTTGGCTTTAGCTCATTCATTCACATTCGTTGGTATGTACTAGAGTACCTTGGCAATCATAGACATCAATGGTGATCTCCCTTGCACTTGTTAACGGTTTACATCATTGATCGGTAATCAAGTGGTGTCTACCATGTTCGACATCAGGAAATCTATTCGCATGGTTAGATTCGTACTACACAGGGATCGGTAAGAAGACCTTGGGTTGAGTGTCATCACTCTTATGCATACTTTGCCTAGGTTGTGAAGGATTTCTTTTGGACTATGACACATATACTGTTACATAGATCCACTTTGTATTGGTCGTGGCTATGTCTTGTCATGTCGTAGATCCACTGTGTATTATTCGTGGCTACGATTAGTTCAGGTCATAGAAGTATAGATCCACATTGTATCTGCAGTGGCTATATTATTTTGTCAATTTAATTATGGATCCACAGTGTATTTTTTGGCGGCAATACCTAAAAAGTCTTTATCACTCAAGCATAGGTATGCCTGCCTTGGGTTTTGAAACATGTCATAATATTTGTTTGATGGTTGTGTGCATCTTTTTTCGGTTTCTCTACATCCATACCCTTGTTCGAAAAATTCTACAAAGTACTTCAATCATCATCGTCTTCTAACTTCATACTTTGGGGGGAAATCTATTACACCTCTTACTCACTTTGATAGTGTCGCAAGTGTCATCATTACAAGTGTTTTAAGTGTCGCATCTTGTCCACAAGTGTCACATCTTGAATACAAGTGTTGCAAGTGTCAAAAAACATCATACTGCCATCTTTCCTATGACATGCCTCTAATGACATCACAAAGACACTTAAGACACCCCAAATACTAGTTTTGAAGAAGAGAAGTCACTTAACAGGGAGTACAAACCTTTTTCCACTGAAAAAACTACTAAAAAATGGATTTTGGAGAGGAGCGCTCCCCTACCCACTGTCAGGGAGTGTTGGTGCTCCCTGAGCATCTTTGGGGGAGTTTTTGAGCACCCTATGCACCCTTTTGGGGGAGCGCTACCCTTTTTTTAGCAAATTTTGGGTTTGTTGAGGCAAATCAGGGAACAATCCCTCAATTCCTGAAGGTGGTTGGATTCAAATAGATGGTCAAGGCATGATCTTAGGGAAGATCCTCAATTGAAGGAGATGAATCCTCAACTTATCCCAAATATCTCTTAAGTGGTTGGACCTCTCCAATGTTATATAATGAGGCCTTCTCATGGTGAAAGGTACATGGAAAATATTGGAGATGTGAAACTTATGATCTCATGAGTGAGATGTCATCAAAGCAATCAGTGGAGATTATTTGAGCAAAGGGGTTGGACAAGGAGAACTGGAAGAAGCTGTTGCACCTTCATTCAAAGGATTGTAAGTAATTTTACTTGTTCTCATTAATAATCAATGCTTAGCCTGTTTCTTTCAAACTGATGCTTGTTCCACATTAGTTTGTTTGCAGTAGATGGATCTATGTTTGAGCTAATATTAGTAGAGTAGGAAGTCTTTTGTACCTTTGTTTGTTTTACAGGACCTATCAGGGAGCTCAGGATCGAAGCTCAGCCTGGACTTTACAAGGAAAAATGTTGCTAATAAGGTACATATCTTTCTTCTTCTCTTTCATTGATTAGTTTAGAATATTTTGGAAGCTATAGAAACCCTAAAAAAATGTGTAGAAACCTTAAAAGACAATTCAGCTCAATAAAAGAATTAATATTAAACTATTACTCTCCAAAAGGAGAAGTTGGCCTAGACAAGTGACAAGGAGCACTATAAATAGAGGGTGCTTAAGCTCATTTGGACACACACTCACTCACAATATCACACAAGATAAGTGGTGCAAAAGGCTAGAGGAGTGCAGCTGCAACAACTGCAGTTGGGTATTGGTCTTGGTTTATGGTTTTTTACTTTTTGCTTGGTGAAATATATTTGAGAGAGAGGTGCGCTCTCTCATGGTTATTTGTGTTGAAAACACAAGGAAGGAGTGCATGAGCACAAGGAAGGAGTTTCCAACACTTGAAGAACTTTGGACCTATTGTGCACGAGAGACAAAGATCAACTCAAAAGGAATATCTCAAAAGGAAGAGGATGCTCAATCATATGCAATAAAATTCAAGAGACATGGAGGTAAGAAAAGATTTGGTTCAGGAAATAAATTCAATCATAAGAGAAATATGTCAAAGGTACAATGTTATGGATGTCATGAATATGGCCACTAAAAAAATGATTTTCCTAAACTAGAAAAGAAGAGAAAGGAAAGACACCATGCGTCAGCTACCAATGATGAAGAACCTTCAAAGAAAGCCAAGCATGAAGAAATGGATTTCTTCTACTACTCAGCTCTTACAGGATCTCTTGAACATGACATGTGGTTGATCGATAGTGGAGCTTCAATACATATGACAGATGATCGTGAAAATATCTCAAGCATGAAGGAAAAGGAAACATCACATAAAGTGGAACTTGGAGACAACAACTCTTATGCAGTCAAGGGAATTGGAAAAGCTTCTATCAAAATGGAATCTGGTAACAATGTTCATCTTAGCAATGTTTTATATGTTCCTGGTTTGAAAAAGAATTTAGTATATATTTCTTTCTTGGAAGACAAAGGAGATAGAATAGCCTTTGTGTATGGAAAATTTATTTTATGGTCTAAATATTGAAAAATAGAATATGCTAGAGTCATTGGGATAAGTGAAGGAAGATTGTATAAACTCCTAGGTCAGAATGCCCAAAGCTCTTTTACATGATGAAATCAATACTAGTGAGTTATGGCATAGAAGGTATTCTCACCTTCATTATCAAGCATTTCCATCTCTAAAACAGATGGTTGTAGGCATACTAGAACTACAATCAGTACACGAAGGATTTTGCAAAGGATGTGCACTTGGGAAGAATATTAAGAAGTCATTCCCAAGAAGTGAGAATAAATCCAAGGAGATCTTGGATCTAATACACTTAGATGTATGTGGCCCTGTGCCAATGAAGTCTCTAGGAGTCTCTCTTTACTATGTGACATTCATAGATGACTTCTCAAGAAATACTTGGATGTACCTAATAAATAAGAAAGATGAAGTATTTGGAAAGTTCCAATAATTCAAAGTTGAAGTGGAAAACTTAACAAATAAGAAGATCAAGATGCTAAGATATGATCATGGAGGATAATACACCTCCAAGGAGCTCGTTGCCTTCTGTAAAGCAATTGGGATTAGGAGGGAGTTAATTGTCCCATATAATTCTCAACAGAATGGTGTGGCAGAAAGAAAGAATCAGTCCATTGAAGAATTTGTTAAGGTAATGATGAATGACTAGAATATATCCATATTTATATGGGGAGAAGCAGCTATGACAATCGTATTTATTCAAAATAGAATTCCTCGCCGCATATTAAAGAACATGACTCCAGAAGAATATTTCTCTGGAAAGAAGCCAAGTGTGGAACACTTAAGTATCTTTGGTTGTCATGTCTATATCCATGTTCCCAAGGATAAAAGGAAGAAGTTAGAATCCTCAAGAAAGAATGGCATATTCGTTGGATATAGTGATACATCAAAAGATTACAGAATATATGTCCCAGGGAAACAAAATATTGAAATCAGAAGGGACATAACATTTGATGAGAATTTTTCCTTCAATAAATCTGTAGAATATTCCATGGACTCCAATGATGAAGAACAACATGAATATCCTAAGGAAGAAAGTACATGTTCCCCATAACATCCCAATGAAGAACCATACCAACCACTTGAACCTGTATAACTAGTTATTGTACCTAAGAACAAAAAATGACCAACATGGCTAGAATCCACCCTACAAGAAGAAAAAAGACATAAAGCTCCCAGTGGCACCTTCAGGGAGAGCAATAAGCCTAAAATGTTCTCTAGTTATGTGGAACTCATGACAAGTCTTGTTAATGCATAATATTCCACCTTTGAGGAAGAAGTCAAGAAGAAATAATAGAAGGAGGGTATGATGGAAGAATATCAATCCATCATGAAAAATGATGTATGGGAAATTATGCCTAGATCTGAAGGAAATTCGGTAGTAACTTCAAAGTGGGTTTAAAATATAAAACATGCGGTCGATGGGAGTATAGATCAATACAAGACCATATTTGTGGCTAGAGGGTTCTCCCAACAGGAGGGAGAAGACTATGATGAAACATTTTCTCCAATTTTCAGATATACCTCTATTAGAGCCATCATATCTCTTGCAGCGTCCATGGGTTGGAGTTTACATCATATGGATGTAAAGACCGCTTTTCTCAATGGAGTAATTGAGGAAGAATTACACACAGAGAACCCTCAAGGTTTTTAGGTACACCTTAGAGAAACCCATGTATGCAAATTAAAGAAGGCCTTGTGTGGACTCAAGCTAGCTCCAAGAGCTTGGTATGCATGAATTGACAGTTACTTGATGAGACTTGGATTTTCCAAGAGCTATGTTGATCCAAACCTTTATTACAAGGTTTTGAATGATGCACATGTGATCCTACTAATATATGTTGATTATTTTTTCATGACAGGTGCAGAGCCTCTCATTATTTAGTGTAAGGAGCTAGCCTCTGAATTCAATATGAAGGATCTTGGTCTCATGCATTATTATTTGGGACTAGAAGTATGGAAGAAGCGTGGTGAAATCTTCCTATGGAAAGGGAAGTATGTTGTAAATATCCTTCAGAAGTTTGGGATGATGGATTACAAATCCATGGAAACTCCCATGGTGACAGATATGAGGAGGTTGAGAAACTCTAATTCTGATCCAGTAGACTCGTCCCTGTATGGACAATTGATTGGATCATTGATGGATTTGGTTAATACCCAATCGTACATTCGATTTGTTGTGAACACATTGAGACGATTCCAAGTGGAACCTAGACATGAGCATTGGATAGTTGCAAAGCACATTTTGAGATATCTTCGTGGGATGATAAATTATGGTTTGAGATACACCTCAAATAGTGATGTACAACTGCATGGATTTACTTATTCAGATTGGTAAGGGAATGCAGATGACAAAAAGAGTACTTCTGGTATATGTTTTAGTTTGGGATTTTCTATGATATCATGGGCTAGCAGGAAAAAAAGTTTGTTGCACTCAGCACTGAAGAAGCAGAGTATATTGCATCTTTTGATGATTGTACGGAAGAAATATGGCTCTGTAAGCTAGTTTATGGACTATTTGATTAGGTGCTGGATTCGACTGTGATTTAATGTGATAATCAAATTTGTGTGAAGATTTCAAAGAAACACGTGTTCCATGAAAGGTAGAAGCACATTGAGATCAAGTACTTTTTTCTCTGTGATAAAGTCTAGAAGGGAGAAGAGATTCTCCAGTACATCTCCACCGATGAGCAGATAGTTGATATTTTGACAAAGCCTCTGTCCAAGATAAAGTTTGCACACTTGAGGGACAATATGGGACTCGTGGAGATTTCTCCCTTGGTTGAAAGGGAGGAGATGAATTCCTCAGTTGGGAGGGAGTGTTGATATATGGAATCATGGATAGTCAGTGTGTTGGTCAACAAACATTATCCCTATGAAAAATAGTCGAGGTTGACAGATTGTTGATATGTATCATGCTAGTATAGCTTATATATGATGCTTCAACATCATGCTAGTACAACTTAGATATGATATAGATGTCATGATACGCATCATGCTAGTACAGCTTAGATATGATGCATTAGCATCATGCTAGTACATCTTAGAGATGATGCATATGTATGAGCCGCATCATGATAGTACAGCTTAGATATGATGCAGTAGAATCATGCTAGTACAACTTAGAGATGATGCATATGACTCGCATCATGCCATTACATCTTAGAGATGGTGCATTGACACCATGTTAGTATGGATTAGAGATGATGCACATCATGTCAACACAGCTTAGATATGATGCATTCACATCATTCTAGTATGTCTTAGAGATGTAGACAAAACTCCACATCATGCCAATATAGCTTAGATATGATGCATTCACATCATGCTAGTAAGGCTTAGAGATGATACAGTGGAGAGGATGGTTCTTGTAGCCATTGCAGGGCATTCAACATCCGTTGGGATAGTCATTCTTCTAGGATGTATGTTCGGATTAGAAGAATGTTCCTTGTATCATTTTTTTGAGAGAGTGACTTATGTGAGACACTTTGTTGAGTGCACTAAGTCCAACACATGACTTATTCAACATCATGCTAGATTACTCAAATGGAGTATGGCCTCGAGAGGTGATGCAGTTGATGATATATTTTGATGACAGGATGTTATCAGATGATACTGATAGTGATGATGATGCTCGTGATCATGATATAGCCTATGTGGTTATGATGATGTTACATGTATATTTGTTTGAGACCATTACAGTTAATACCTCCCTAGCTAGGAGGGAGTATTGATATTATGGTAGTTGTGGGAGGTATCAACCTCTATGTGTAACCTCTGACTAGATTAGAATATTCCAGAAGCTATAGAAACCCTAGAAGACAAGTCGGCTGAGTAAAAGAATTAATATTAAAGTATTACTCTCCAAAAGGAGAATTCATCCTAGACAAGTGACAAGGAGCAGTATAAATAGAGGGCACTTGAGCTCATTTGGACACACACACACTGACAAGCTCACAAAAGATAAGTGGTGTGCAAGTCTAGAGGAAGAGTGAAGCTACAACAACTGCAACTGGGTATTGGTCTTGGTTTATGGTTTTGGACTTTATGCTTGGTGTGCTATCTTTGAGAGAGAGGTGTTCTCTCTCTTGGTTATCTATTGGGTCTGGTACTACTTTCGGAATCATTCTATCTTTCAAAGGTTACAGTGATCGGGGGTGGTTGTATGCCTATGGTTGGGTGACAATATTGTGATATTGTCTATGGTGAAACGAGCACATCGAATATTTTAATAGGATGAATATTGAGCAAGGGTTTCATCATGCATAGCGCTTGATCTATTAAGTATTCTTCTTCAAGTATCAATTCTTGTTCATGGTATATTTTGGTGGATGCTCTATTAGATGGTTAATTGTTGTATGTTACCTTGTATGTTAGGTTCATTTTCTCTAGAAACACTAGGAGGGATTAAGATTGTTTATCCCCCTCCATATTTTCATTCATATTAATTTGTTGAAGCATTTAAGACCTAGAATAGGGTTTAATATTGTTTATCTCCCTAGGGTTTGTCCTTGAATAGCTCAATACCTAGGGTTTATGATGGTATAACCTTTAGAGTTTGACCTAGTTCAATTAAGATATTGTTGCTAGATGCTAGAGAAAGAAAATGACACCTAGGGTTCATGATGGTATAACTCCTAGTGTTTTTTTTCTAGTAGGTTTGGCTTGGTTTTGTGATGGTATAACTCCAAGTTTGGATCTTCAACCCCCTCTCTTTCCTTTATCAAGCTTCCGAGAGTTTTCTTTGACTTTGTTTTCCCAAAGGAAGGAAATTAACATTAGTCTATTTGCTTACAAGTGTTTACAAACCCTAATAAACTCACTCTCTCTCAAAGCTACTTGTTGGGTGGATGCTCAATATAGCCCAATGACTTGCAAATTAACTCATTAACTTCTTGTTCTTATAAAATTTAGTTACATCCATTAGGTCTTGGTTAAATTGTTGATAACTTACTTAGTATCATGGTTAAATAAGGTTGAAATCATTGTTTTACACTTGGATCTTATTCTACTCATTAAGAATTACATTTTGAGAATTTTTTTGTTAATTTTAAGAGTTGATTTCTTGTTGTTGTTACAAAATATACTTTGTTGATATAACATTGTCAATTGCTACAATTTCATTACAATGGCTCTTTTTCACTTGATAGTTAGTGTTCTAGGAATATTTTTTGCATTGATTAGACTTGATAATTGTTTGGAAACATTGAAATACTTCACACACTCAATTGATCAATTATCTTGTCTTGACCTAGCCTATCTCGTCAAGTGACCAATATAGGGGGTTGTAGACTTTCCCTTAGCTTGTTATGAGATCACTTGAGGTCACAAGGGAAGCCTCCCTTGTGTTGGATCTCTTTCCACCACTAAAACAAGGGAAGGACTTGCCTAGGTGATGATGGTGATTACTTCCAATTTTTATTCAAGTTTAGCATCTTGTGAAAGCTTTGCACAAGTGCTAGATTTTTTTATAACATGCCCCTTATATTTTGGGCATCAAATTAATCTTAATTTGAATTTGTAAGGCTATTAAGGAGGTTATAGAAACCATGGTAATGCCGATAAGGATTACTTGGGAAAATTTTGATCAATCAGAAGGATGATTAAAAGAACTTAAAAAAAAACAAAATAATTTTTTGAAAGAAAAACAATTTATTGCAAATGAAGTCCATGACTTAATACAAGAATTGGAAAATCAAAGGAGAGAAGTGAAGCCCTAGTGACGAAAATTAAAGATCATGGAAATGATAAAGAAAACCTTCAATATGAAGTGCATATCCTACAATGTAAATTAGAAATGCAGGTTGACAAGACAAAAGAGCTCAAAAACCAACTATGAACATCGAAGAAAAAAAATGTGACTCACAAGTGAAGAATCAAGAATTGATTCAACAAGACATTACAATTAAACGTGATTGAGAGTCACAAGAGATGGAAAAGATGGATTCCAAGAAACATTTTGAGAAGATATTGTGAGATAAAGACAAGGGAATTAATCATTTTAAAAATCATAGTCAAACCTTGCATACAAAAGTAAAATAAAATAAAATGTAAGGATATATCAATCTAGAAAGTAGACAAAAAGGAATCCTTTGATGCAAGTGAATAAATTTTTTAGAAGTTGAAACTGTAAATATAGAAACTTTAATGGAATCAAGTGAAACTAAAAATCAAAGTCTCGCTACTAATGAAATTTTATCAATCAAAGAACATTAAAAAATTGAGATCAAGAAACAATTCAACGACAAGTCAACATAAAAAAATTCAATGATGGTTGAAGATCCATCAATCATCAATTATGAAGTCATTGACACACCAGTGAATACAAAATTATAAAATATTAACGTGATGACACAAGTAAATCATGGAAATATTTAGTAGCACCTACTATCCAAGGTACCATATCGACACCCAATTTATAGAAAGCATAACATGTAAGAATCAACTTACCAATGTCAACTTTTATCTTACATATCGAAGCATCTGAAAATCAATACAACTCAAAGTAAATAACAAAGAAGATCGTGTCAAGAATCATATTATCAAATAGTTCTAGAAATAATCCATTTAGGATGGATTGGTTCATTGTCATTGCGTAAATATTGTTCAAGGGTTCAAAAACGATATTGCATCATGTCCTCAACCTTATCAAATAAGTGAAATTTACGAGAAGATGGATCATTCTATCAAAAGAAGTGTTCTCTACCCATGCTTTGAGAACAAAGCATTTTAAAGGGTGGAGACATGTAATATACCTAAGATATATTACAACTATGGTTATATGTAATAATTATCATATAATGCAGTCACAGGTTACAAATTGTAAGAATGTTGTAATAATTATAAGTCGTGTCCTTATCCAAAGGACATCACTTATCACCCCATACATGTATTTATATACGTGTCCATTGTATTTAATTCAACAATCAATCTCATATAATATATTTATTTAATGGATATTATGGGGTTTTGTATTCATGAAGGATGATTTTCAAGACATGAACCACCAGGTTCACTCATCAAGTCCTAAATGATTAAAGTGATGTTTTGATAATCACCCATTAATAGAGTTCCACCTCTCGACCCAAACCAAAACTTCACAATCCAAATAAGTATAAATGCAATGCTACTTCTTCTTCATAATTGTAGCAATATTGGGCTATTGATTTTGATTGATGGCCTTGATCACTTCATAATACGTGTTATGATTTCAATCAAAGGAAGTCATACATATTGTCCAAATAAAAAACAAATTGAATCACAATGTAATCTCAAATGCACAATCCAAATTAAAACCCAGTACATCAATCTTTGATTAACCCAAAGTTTATATGTATAAAGTGTTTGATATGTTGTTGTTTAGGTCATTGCTTTCAATCACTATGCATTAGGTTAGGCTCCAAAATATTTTCACTCTTAGGTGTTATGAACTTTGGTTCTAACACAATCACACTTATACTACACTCCATTACTTCACCAAGTTATTAAAGCATATAATTACCCTTAATATATACATTAAAAATACCAAAGTTTTGCCAATCATTGATCATGTCATTGGCCAATAATCTTATGTGTATCAAAATCATATTTGTGTCCATTGTAGGCTCATCACAACTATGCATAGCCTATACTAAATCATGGTGAAACACGATCAAAAGATCATATTTGCTAAATGATACCAATTGTTGTATGCCTACAGAACTGTTAAAAAATCACTATCAAGTGATGCATTGAACAAATATATAGGAACACTTGGAATCATCGATGCATGCATTAAATATTCAATCATAAATAAACATGTAGATCCATATAATGATACATTGTTTATCATATTAAGAAAACTATAATTATTTGAATCATCAAACAACCAAGAAGTCTTTAAAAAATCATTGTGTTTGTCAAATTATATCCAATAGTGTCTCAATGAATAGCCAACTCGTGAGCCCAATGACTTAGCTCGATGGGTTGAGTGTTGCAAATTATAGATAGGATGTTGTGGGGTCAAGCCCTCGGGTTGGATGCCTCTATGAATATTGTGGGCCTCACTAGATGCTCTGTCAAGTATGTTTCCAAAATTGCAACCAACCAGTTTACCATGGATAGCATCCTTAAAATCAGAGGAAGAGTTTGATGAGTTTCCCCAGGGTGTGCAATTCATTACAGGAAAAAAAATAGCCAACTCATGGTTAGATTAGAGTTAGGATTTCTTTGATAAGTGATAGGCCTCCTAGGTGGTGGGTGACCCAATCTAGAAAGGGGAAGATTTGGTTTTCTCAAGGCCAAATTGGGGTTGTGGAAATAATAAACAAAGCAATGAAAAACTAGAATATGTAGCAACACTTTGTGAATTCACTAATTAATCATTTTAATGGTCAACATATGATATTATAAGAGGTGTCATGTATTATTATTAAATTAAATTAGAACCTAAAGAGTCGTTCTAAAATGAATTTTGATGTATATAAAACAAAGTTAATGGTGATACAAGAAAATAGGGGCTTGTTGCTTTTTACAAATATTTATGCCTTCAATTCACTTTAGTTATGAAAGGAACTCTTGTTTGGAAAAACCAGTAATAAGAGGCATGAAATCCATTTATTCTATGCAAAATAAATGTAAATGAATTCAAGCATGGAATTGGAAATCCATGAAAATCATCTTCAAAACATCGGTGTAGAGAATAACCTTATGAAATTATTTGTTTAGGATTGAGACCCTTCAAAATAATACTAGACAAAAGAAATCCATGAAAATCATCTTCAAAACATCGGTGTAGAGAATAATCTTATGAAATTATTTGTTTAGGATTGAGACCCTTCAAAATAACACTGGAAAAAATTGAGAGAGTCCAAAAGTGATTCTTATTGGAAGAACTAGGAGTAAAAGTATAAACACCTTACTCTAATGTGAGTAGAAACAAACCTCCAAAAGAAAAAATATGTATATCCTTGCATAAAGAACAAAATATTCATGCAAGCTAGAAGAAATTTACAATGAAGTGAAAAAAATATATCCATACAAACTAGAATAAATTTACAATGAAGTATATGGAAAATTGAAATGAAATGAATCCAATGATTGGAATACACACAATAACAATACTTTCACACACATATATATATACATATATATATAAATTTGCAATAAGGTGAAAAAAAAAATACCTTCCATAAAGGACAAAATATCCATGCAAACTAAAAAAATTACAATGATGTGCATGTTATGTTACTTTATTATAACATGTATAAACATATAAAACAAAAATAAAGTGCATGTTATGTTATTTTATTGTAACATGTATAAACATATAAAACAAAAATAAAGTGCATGTTATGTTACTTTATTGTACCATATATAAAACAAAAACATGAAGGTTTGAATATATTAAGAATATTTTAAAATTTTCTCTATGATATTGATATTATATATACTACATCCTATCTTAGATTAATTAATGCATGAAGGTTTGAATAGTTTATATAGAAATTATATTAAAGATATTTAAAAAAAAAATTATATGATTTTGATACATATCACATTTTAGATTAATGGCAATGATATTGATATTATACTACCTTTTATATTAATGGCAATGAAGTTTGTAGGATAATTTTATTCTATTTTATTAATTTAGGTTTTTTTTATGAGTTTGAGATATTTTAAAATTCAAGATGGTAATATATTTATAATATTAATATTCTACCAAGTTTAAGTTTTAGATTAATGATAATAAAGTTTGCAGAATAATTTTATTCTGTTTTATTAATTTAGATTTTTTTATGAATTTGAGATATTTTAAAATTCAAGATGGTGATATATTTATGATATTGATATTATATCAAATCTTAATTAATGGTAATGAAGTTTACAAAATAATTTTATTCTATTTTATTAATTTAGATTTTTTATTAATTTAAAATATTTTAAAATTTAAAATGCTGATATATTTTTTTCCAATAAAAATTTAGTGGACAAACAGAAAGAATGATATTCTTAATAAACCATTGGATGATATTCATAATAAACATGTATAAGATTTAAAAATACTCTTACATAAATACTCAACCCATTGAATAAAAATTAATACAAGTATTATAGAATAAAAAATATTCCCATATTATTATATGGGAAAATTTAAAAAGTTGAAACGCTTTTACATATTATGGTGAAAGTGGAAGAATTAAAATGAAAAAAAAAAAAAAACTTGATATAAAATATGTGTTAGTTTTAAATCATATGGTGATAACAAAAATTGTGGAAGTATGGACTTGTGTGAAAGCTAGCGTTGTTCCATGGCACCGCTTGTTACGATAGTAAGGCTCACCAGTGTTACTGTTATTGTCACAGGGAATCAGCTTTTATTATAAAATCATTTTGATAGTTAGTTATTGGAATAATTTATTCAGTGAGGGGATAGTGAAGAAATTAAGGAACTCGTCATTAAGTTGAACAGAAAAAAGATTGAACTTGATTGTCTATCCCTTAAACTATTGTTAACCTTGTAAACGTTAAACTCATTTTCTTTCTTTCTTACACTCTTGTACTGTACATGATATCAGCAAGCATTATCTTCGGTACAGCGTTGTACATCTTTATCATCACCTAGCTACATATAAATACAAAACCCATGCAAGTAAACAGTGTTGTTATTACAATCTGAGCGGATTGAGCAGGGGATCTATTGGACCAGAAAAAACTCCAATAGACGGGCAATTACAATCTGACGGACGATTACAATCTGAGCGGAATGAGCAGGCGATGTATTGGATCAGACGAATCTTCAATGGACAGACGCCTCTGAGTACGTGGTCGTAGGAGAAGTTGAGAAGTGTCAGATCTGGCGAGATGATTATGACCAAAGGTGACTAGTGGTGTGTACTGAAATGTGAGTGGGGTGGAGAAGAAAGAAGAAGTGGTGGACCACATAGTACACCCATATACATATCCACTTACTCAGATTCAAAATGACATATTACAGACACAGGCGTACTCTTGCAAAACGCCACCACTTAATCTCTGTATTCTCATGCAGCTGCAGCAGCATCTCTGCATGCTCTCTTTTCACCTACATTTGGCACAGGATACCCATTCCCCTTTTATCAAATCACCCTCCTCTTCTTCAAGGACAAGTTATATTCATTGTGATGGGCTACAGGAGACTCATCAGCGTGCATTGCATACTAAAATAATTGACATGAACCAAGATGTGAAAAGGAGTCAAGTGACCACAGAAGTAGGAATGGAGGGCCCAGCAGAATGAATGTATAGACAAAAAATATTTATTTTAAGAAGCAAAGAGGGACGTTTTGGCTAAACAACTCTGAGATGTCTGTCTATTCAGCAACCGAAGAGACAGATTATAACATTACAGGTCATTTTTATAGTGAGGCTGACACTTTTAGAATCAAAGTAGTACACATTCAATCAATCTGTAGAGGACAATAGAATATAATCATGTATCAAGAGATTTTAATGTTCATCATTATTAGCTGATCATCACTTGAACTAGTAACAATGTATAACTACAAACAAATTACAAGGTAAATTGCTATCATGGAATCTTTGCCATGGTAGGGATATATAGGTTATGATATGTAGACAATGAGTGACATAGTGTTGATCTCACTAAAGTGGAAGTCATAGAGAACATTCAACTCTTATTATTTTGAAATAAGGAAATAATTGTGTGGGGTAAGAGGGTTTCTCTATGGTCTTTTTTTTATTATTGTTATCCTTCACATGCTTTAGATCTCTTGTCCTTGAACCTTCAGTTTGTCATGCGTGGTGTGATTTCTCTCATCTAGGCAGGGTCCTAAATATGACCCATATTGTTGTTGCATAACATTTTAATCCAACAGAAGAAGATAATGGCTCCAAATAAGGGCCACAAATTTGTACCCAATGTGTTTCGTGGAATAAGAATTGTGTTCACTATATTGTTAATCTAGTTTAAATCACTCTCGATGAATATGAGCGAACTTGTAATGATTATGGAAGCATATGAGTAACCTTGTAATGATTATAGATTCCATGCTCTAGTTGGAAGCTATCAAAGAACAACTTAACAATATAGAGCTGATTAAGTTATGAGAAGCACAAGCATGAATAAAATAGAAGCAAAATGCACACAAAGAAAATAGATCAAACAATGTTTTATTACTACGTAAGAGACATGTACAATTCTATGTGAGAGAGAGTGAAAAGAAAGAATTTATGCTAAGAACCTATCATACATAGAGTTACATAGTAATTACAATCTTTGCATTCATCTTCCAAACGCAGGTCAATTTTGTAATTGTTAGTGACTTTTTGGTTGTTTGATGGAAGACACAGTAGGAAGGCCAAATGTTATGAGGTGTGCTTTCGTCATGTGCTAACATGTACAACAACACAATAGGACTTGATTCATTGAACCATAGAAGTTTTGTTGAGCTAACATGGACAAGGGTGTCAACAACGTGGGGGTCATCGACAAGCGTGTTGTCAACAAGGGAGTTGACAGTAAGAGTCATTGAAAAGAGTGTTTCCAACAAGAGTGGTGCTAACAAAAGTGACATCGACAAGCTTTCCGTTGACAAGAAAGTCATTGACAACAATCCCATCGATAAGGTAAGCTTCTATGGGGTTTATCAATGTCAATAAGGTAGTTCCTAGATCAATCCCCCATCCCCCCTCCCCTTGGAGAGAAATGGTCCCCATTGCACTAACTTTTGGGATCAAGGGTGCAAGTTGTTGCTACTATTTAGGATAACATGGTTGAGTAAAATATTTTTGTTCTTAAATGTTTCATTTTGCTTGTCTTGCTTTAGTTCATGAATTTGGCACCACCATGATTGAACCCACCAAGCAATATTGTGTGGTCGTAGGTGATAACGCCCATGTCGCTCCCAAATATATCACTAGGCATAGATGACATCTACAATGACGAAGTTAACAATATCACAAATAACATACTCAGACATAGGGATGACTATAAAAACAATCGACATTGGTGTGTTATACGCATTTGTTGCTAATCAATCATCCACCCTAGGCTCTAGGGTTTTGGATGAGGTGAAGTAGCTAATCCAAGATGCTTGACAATGGAAATGGAAATTAAGGCCTTCTAGCTACCATTGTCAATGATGGTTCTGAGAAGTTGGTCTTTGACATGCACTTGTGCATGGAAAAAATCTCTTTCTCTACATTTTGTACTATTGTAGATGTGTTTGCAAGATGCATCAAGGACATAAGGATTGTAGGAACCTCTGGATCACAGTGAATCATTTGAATACCTAGAGAATGATGTCAGTGTCTCCTTATGCATAGTACCTTGTGAAGGTGTTTTTGTTGCGACAAAGATTCCATGTTCTATGCAATATTTCTAGTCATACCATGGTGACTTATAGCAGTCACACTACTTGGTGGTTCAATTCTATAATCATTAGTGACTATTGAATGGAGGAGGCGAGGGGACAGCCAAGCATTGTCAAAGTGTGTTTTTGTCATGTGTTGACATGCACTTCCATGTGGAAGGAGTTGATTCGTTGAATCATGGTTGTTCTACTAATGTGACATCTAGTAGGGTGTTGTTGTTAGGATATTTAGACACTTAGGAGTTAGTTAAGATCTACTTGGTCTAATGTGTCATTAGGTAAAAGTGTGTTTCTTAGTGTGTTTCTTTAGTATGCATTTGTAGTTAGGAAATTCGACAGTCACGATATGTTCCCGACATAGAGTGATCTGACGGTTCATATTCTCCTTGATCTTAACGATCATTGATCTATGGCTTAGCACCCAATTGGTCCATGATCTCTATTTAAAGATCATGGAGGATCATTTTTCGATGATCGATTGTGAGAAAATCTCTTGTAAAATCTCTCTGTAATATTTTTTTTTTGCATTAATAAACTGCTCCAAGTGGTTGCGTTGGTTGGGGTTGTGGATGTTTCCCCGTAGGGGTTTTACCACATTAAAACATCAGTGTGTTGATCTTTGATTTGGTTGTGTGAGTGGTTACTGGAGGTGTTCATCCTCTCTTGGAATACCTGTGTTGTCGAACATGGTATCAGAGCCTGTTTGAAGACACTTTCCTGTTGTAGATTAAGATCGTGACGTTGAGTTGCCTCATCTCCATTTTCTATCTTTTTTGTACATTTATGGGTTGAGAGGATTGCTTCATTGCACGATCCAAAAAGGATCTAGAGAAGTTTAAGAACAACTCAGAATGCACAAAAGCAAATCAAAATGCTCAGAATGGCTTCAGTGGACAGCAAAAAGGAAAAAATTAAAAGTTCCCAAAACTTAGTGAAAATGGCATGATTCCGAAGAGCCGGTCGCAAGATTTCTAATGGCACAAACAACTCGTCAAATGGAGTTACAGATCAAAAGATATAAGCAGTCAAAGTTTTGGTCAACCTAGCCCAATCAACATGGATGAGTCAGCATCCGTACTACTGACGTCAGCTTCCATACATCCTACGTGGCAAGTGTATAGGGTGACACGTGTCATGATGATGTCATCATGCCACATGGAAGCACCAGAGGCTACCATGTGTCACTCGAATTTGGACTTTTTATGGCGCCAAGTGGACGAGTAAAAAAGTGCTACATGGCACCCTCGGGTGATGCCACATGGCACCCTCGGGTGATGCCACATGGCACCACCTAGAAGAAGCCATGTGTCATGAGGTGATGTGGAGGTGACGTCAGTGTACAGGTGGGCAAGTCAATAGATGCCACGTGGCCCAATAGGAGGGTGCCACGTGGCACCCCCGAAATGCACAAGGAGGCTCAACGACTAAATTTTGAAAAACATATAATATAGGAACTCCGCCAAATATGGCAGTAGTTTAGTTACACATGGCATGTCTGCCAACTATGCACCAAAAATAGCAAGAATCTCCACCAATTTTAACACATGTTCCACCAGTTTAGTGGTCACCCACCAGTTTTAGTTAGGCATGCCAAAATGGTTATAACCGTGTGATAAATCAAAAGGCTCGTGGGATTCAGCCCTAGGACCTCCGCCAACCAACGCCCAAACTTGACCCCGCTAACCAATGCACCAACAGATTCCTTTATTGCATAACCGTAGGAAAATATTATTTAAAGGAGGATTCGGGCAGAGTTCGGGACAACAAGAGCACGAGAGAGGAGTCTGAGCATGCCTGTACGGACTCGTATAGACTTTTACGTACCGGTATGGATTTTGGCATGCTTTTCAAGATTTTCATCATTTATTGCAAGAGCAGTGGCATGCAAACCGAGGTAAGGGTGCCTCTTGGGCCAAAAAGTGTCTGACTCAGAACGAGGCACGGAGACAGTCTTTTTTAGGTAAAAAGACACCACAAACATAGTGGTGGTGTTAGTTTTGTTATCTAATCAAAGATTATGTGGCTTAACTCTAGAATGAGGTATACTTATGTATTTTGTCCAATTCTTTTGTGGAGTTAATAAAAAGACCTACCCATTTGAGAGCAGGACCCGGAGACGTAGTCCACCAGGGACGAACTCTGTTATCAAGTTCTTTGTGTTCATATTGCATGATTATGTCTCTTTCCTTTTGAAGCTTTTCCTTCTTTATGGTGTACTTTAGTTTATGCTCATTTAATAGAGTTCTTTAATAAGTCACCTGACGAAAAGATCCTAGATCATGTTGGTATCAGAGCATTCATCTTTGACTTGAATTGTTGAGTATGAATGCTTACTAGGGCCAAGCATAAGCAGGGTGTAGGAACTCTTAAGACCTTCAATCCCAAAGTTGGTCGTGCATCCCGAAGGAAGAATATGGCAGAAGAGGACAAGCGTGATGAATAGGAGAAAAAATTTCACATGATCTTTTATCGCATGTCAAAAATGGTCGAACGAATGTATGGAGATTACGAGAAGAGGATGAAAAAGAAAGGGAAGAAAAAGGAAGCACATACAGATGATGATGCTTCGGTAAACCAAGGGGTTGGAGGAGATCCTTTTGAGCCTCCATCTTCGCCTTTAAGTTCTAGTTCTTCTTCCTCTGAGCATTCTCATCACTCTCAGCATTCTAGCCATAAAGCCTCTTTTAAGAAACCATTATTAAAGCTTGATGTAAAGTTTCCTTTACCTATGTTTAATGGATATGCTAATCCTGAAAAGTTAGACAATTGGATCCGACATGTTGAAGTATATTGTTGTGTTCAGCATATTGACGAAGAGGAAGTTAAAGTGAAATTGGCATCTCTTCGGTTGGAAGGCACCACTCTCGTATGGTGGGAGAGAAAGCTACAAGACATAAGTAAGTGGAGTAATCTTCTTTCCTCATGGTCAAAAATTAAAACAATGATAAGGAAGAAATTCTATCCATTAGGGTATTTACATAAAGCGATGATGGAATGGAAACATTTGAGACAGAGTAAAGGTCAGACTATACAAAGTTTCAAAGAATAATTTAGGAAGAAATCTCTAGCATTAAATATTCCTTTGGATTCTTATGAAACTTTAATGAATTATATTGGCGCACTTCACATTTATATTCATCATACTTTACTCTTGTTTAACCTCACTAGTCTTGATGAAGTTTGTGTGCAAGCCACTCACCTTGAGAATAGGGGGAAACATGTTCAAGAAGATCCCACGAAGAAACCTTCCAATTTCCCACACAAGACTTCCAATAAGTTTATAAGGAATGACAAGAAGACCGCTACAATGACGAGAGAAGGAGGAAAACCATCTTGCACTCATTGCAAGAGGAGCAATAAGCTCTTTAAAGAGGGCTGGTCATGATAGGGTTCTAATGGAAACTACATCTGGAAAAAAGAAACGAGACTACAGTGGAGGAGATACAGGCTATTGCTCTGATTCTGAGAGGATCTTGGTTTTGTTGGAGTGAAGAAATGTCAGTGTTTGAGATTTTGGGGTCAAGGATTATAAGCTTCATGCTAAGTTCGGGTTTCAATGAGTCCTGAGTTGGTGGGCAGGAATGGTTTAATTTCATATAGGGTTGTGTAATCTCAAGCGTCTAGGAATGGTGTTAAGGTTTCCCAGTGACTTATTATAAGGCATATTCAGGAAGGTGATTACAAGAAACCCATCAGAGTGCCCATGTCTCTTGGGTTTGGGGTGAAACTAGAGCCCGTATACCCCAGGCAAATTGGGATCAGTTTGTTGTTTCATTTAGGGTTGGTAGAGGTGGTTTGGATGTTGTGCCATAGTATGGTGTTGGGAGGTCCATTTAGAAAGAGGTACATCTTCATATGAGAGAAAAATAACACCACTACTAAAAGGGGAGTGGGAATATATTTTTAGGAATCACAACATGGTGGCCTGTGGTGGGGCAGTGAAGACTCATGACACTGTGAGAATAGTAACTGGTGAATTCGAGAAATATTTTGGGACTTATCCAGAAGTTTTCAAGGGTGTAATCATCTCATAAAAAGAAATTAATTGATATTGTTTCTAAGTATGATGATATTTTTAGGGAACTAGATGGATTACCTCCTAAGAGGGAAATCAACATGAGATACATCTTCAATAGTATTCTCCTTTTCCTAATGTGGGTATGTACATGATGTCAATTGTGGAGTTGTACATAGCTTATTGGATCAAGGGATCATGAGGCCAGTTCATCTGGTTCTCCGATCATAATGGTGCCAAAGAAAGATGGCACATGAATAATATTGCTGAATTAATAGGCCTTAAATGTCAAAATCAATTGAAAAAATGATACCTCTTCCTACATAGATGATTTACTTGAATAGTTGAAGAATTTTGTTTATTTCACTAAGTTGGATTTATGCAATGGATACCATCAAATCAAGGTTGCATAACAAGATGCATGGAAAACTACCTTAAAACCAAACAAGGATTGTTTGAGTGGTTAGTTATGTCGTTTGGGCTTTAATTGTTAAGGTCCTAACCTTTGGTAGAATAATGTATTAGGATGTAATAAAGGTCAATAATAATAAGACCTTTCAATAAAAAGAATAAGGAGGATGTAAAAAGACATAATAGAATCTTCCGCCTCTAGGATCTTCTGGTATTTTAGGTATAAATAGAATTGAGGTGTAGGAACCCTAGCAGGATATGTGTGGCATTTTCGATTGGAGTTACCCTCAAAGGGCATGTGAACATTGCTATAAAGATCAAGTTACTATTTCTATTCAAGTTACTTTATTTACATTTGCTATTTAGGTATATCATTTACATTATTATTCACGAAGATTATCTGGATATTTCTTGTTATTCCATTTATGTTCACATTTCGTCCTACGTTCATATTTTATATATCGGTATCTTGTAAGTGGTATCGAGCACTTTCCTTAGCCGAGAATTGGTAAGATTATTTTTTGAGGTAGAGGCGTGATATTAGGCGTCTTTAAACCACAGTCGGCCGTTGCAACTGCTTGGTTGAGGGATTCATACCTTGAGAATACGATGGTTTCTTAAGCGCCACGTTTATTTGTACCTGCCAACCCCTGTTGGTACCCCTTAGGGTGGTAGCGCATCAGGGCGACACTTTATTAATACCGGACCGACCTAGATTTCCACGAAGCCCTACGTAGGTCGTAAAACCTATATTTGCGGCCGGTGCTATAGTGTCACTTAGAAACGACACTTCGGGAAGATACTCTCTGTGCAGGTAATTAGGGTAGATACGGCTAAAGGAGTGCAGTCTATATCTTAGTTAGTGCCACGAGATATTGGGTCGAGTACTACTGTTGACCCCTCATGTATATCAAAGTGTTATAGCATAGGGCAAACCCTGGTTTGTAGAACTCTTTAATACCTAACCTTTGGGGAACATAAACAACGATGGCTCATTCGCCCGTGAGATCTATTAGCCATCTGTATTTGGTTTGCTAAGTAGATACTCTACGGTTTGCATTAATTTAGGGATTCGACTACATCATTTTAGGACAAGGCATAACCAGCGGTAGCCAAAAAATTATTGGAACCATTATTTATTATTTTACAGAGACCTATCGTTAGATTCATCTCTTAAGCCCCTCATCACTTTTGCCTTATCATTTTTCTGCAAAGGCCCCGACCCCGCCGCACCCTTTTCGGTTCAACCGTCATCGCATTACACCCGTAACCAGAACTAGAATCTCGCTTCAACACACTATGGTTTACCCAGGACCCAACAAGAGTGCAACAACTCAACTGCTACTATTGCCTCCCGTGATGCCTCCATGAATGCATCATCCGGAATGTGATCACGGTCACTTAATGGCGGAAGTAAAAAATAGAGCTTGAATCTATTTTTGCATCATTCTGCACCAAACTCAGAATCCCTCTTCGATGATGATGTACCTAAAAAGGCTGAAGGTGCCAAACCTAACCATTCCTTTCAACCACATCACTTTCAAGGACATGCAGCCTTTCGCGAGTGGATGTAACTAAATTTGTGTGACCCAACCAGTGGTGTTTGAGCCATCAAATTTGGTTGGGTCACACAAATGGAGCAGTATTTCTCTCTCTACAACATTACGGATGACTTGGCCAAACTTAGGTATGGTGTTCTCCATCTTGATCAAGAGCGTAATGGGTAGCGTGGAGAAAAGCTTCCCGTCAGGATATATTGCTTGGACCCGGTGATTTGTTCTTGGAAAGCTTTATGAGCGATTTGGCACAGCCTGGCCATTTGGTCGTTTGAGCGAAATTGGCTCATCGGGGCTTACGGTCGAAGACTTCGCGGCATTTGGCGTCGGCTTTTTAGGACGGGGGCATGGCCCGATGCCTTCTTTCAGCGAGTGCTCCAGTGGCCTCAAGGAGGAGGTTAGGGCCATGTCCTCATGGATCGACCCACAACTTGGGTGGAGGAAACTAAAAAGCCAAAGAAGCACAACAAGTTGTTTCATCTCAAAACCGTAAACCTTCTTTCTTTAGCCTAAACCGGTAAACCCTCTCCTCTATAAAATCAAAATTATTGGGAAATGGGTGAAAGAGAGAAACTCAAAGGCCTCTATTATAGCTGTGATGACAAATATTTTTCCCGGCCACAAATGTAAGAAACAAAAACTCTTTGCGGCTCGGGGATACTCACGAAGGCGATGATGACACTTCCCACGTTCAGGGTCACGAAATTTGAAATAAACCCTCCTTGGAGCCCTCCACCAGCGAGAGAACCCATCCCATTTCCACTCAGCCTCTGACTTCTACGCCCCAAACTCTCCGAGCTGTCGGTTATATTAAGCATACGAAGGTCATCATCTTGGTTGATAGTGGCGGCACCCACAACTTTATTCATCACTGCATTTCCCAGGAAACTAATTTTTATATCTGTGTAGTTAATAATTTAGATCATGTTTGCTAATGGTGGTTCCATGAATTGTGGAGGGTGTTTTGAAAATATGCGTCTCCAAATAGGTGACTACAACCTCGATACATATGTTTGCTATTGACATGGAGGTGCGACATTGTGTTGGGTCTTAGAATGGCGCAGGACATAGGTCCCATTTCTCATGGACTTAAAACTTGTGCATGCAATTTGACCAAGGAGGCCACACACATAAATTTCAAGGCATCACTATGGGGTCTCCTGAAATCATCGGAGTTCTCGCCATGGAGAAATTGCTAAAAAAAGGTCATTCGGTGTCATAGCCCAACTCCACTCCATTCATTTTGTTGAGACACCTTCTGTGCATATTGACCTCCATTCTATCCTCTCCCGCCACCAAGCTATTTTGACCATCACCAAATAAATTCCCCCTTCCTGTGTAGTCCATGATCATTCCATTCCCATGTCCCAGGAAGCCTTCCCCCAACATACATCCATATCAACCCACCTTTGCCCAAAGAATGAAATTTGAAAGATGGTCGGGGAACTCCTTGCCAGGGTCATCCGTCCCGGTCTGAGTCCTTACTCCTCTCAGGTTGTCATGGTACTAAGAAAGAAGGTTCATGGCGAATGTGTCAGAACTTTCCACGTGCACTCAATAAACTCACCATCAAAGAGATAAAACATTCCGGTCATTGATGACCTCCGGGATGGTAGTGGTGCCCAATTCTTCCACCAAACTTGACCTTGGCTCAAGCTATCCGCAGGATCCGGTATGAAGGGTGACATTCCCTGGAGCTGACCTTCGCTCATGAGGGCCACTTTGAGTTTTGGTCATGCCCTTTGGGTTGTGTGGCGCCCCCTCCACCTTCGAGCCCTCATGAACCATGTCTTCCGTCCCTTTCTTAGTCATTTTGTCCTAGTTTTCTTTGATGATATCCTCATATATAGCAAGACATGGAAAGACCATCGACTCATGTGGATCAGTTCTCCGCCTACTATTTCGGTACCGGCTTTTTCCTCCAAAGCAGTCAAATGACTGCTTTGAATTGGAGTCGAAGTTGATCTTGGAACATCATTGGGCAAGGATGGTGTCCGAGGTGGACGAAAATGTTGAAGCTATGCAAGATTGGCGCACCCTAAGACTCTAAAAAGCTTGCGTGGATTTTGGGCCTCCGCGAGGTGTACATAAAGTTTGTCAAGAACTATGGAAGGTGCTGACACCTCTCACGGCCCTCCTTAAAGAACTCTTTCAATTGGACCCCAGTGGTGAAGCTTTTCAAACTTTGAAGATGGCCATGTGCCCTCAGTTGGCTCTCCACGACTTCACAAAGACATTTGTGTGTTGGAATGCGATGCATCCAGGAAAGGAATTGGTATGTATGCAGGAGGGTCGACCTTTGGCCTTTACAAACAAACAACTATCAGAAAGAATGCAAGGGCAAACCTATCTATGAAAGAAATGTTAGCAGTGCATCTGCAGTTGAATTTTGGTGTCCTTATCTCTTGGGGCAGCGTTTCCAAATTAAAACCGGTCCATCAAAGCCTCAAACACTTTAAGTTGGCATTTCCTCCCAAGAGCAACAAAAATGGGTCCTGCTAAGCTCTTTGGCTATGTTGTAGAGATCATTTACAAGGAAGGGCAAAGACAATGTAGTGGCGGATGCAACGTCCCGGAAATATAGGCGAAGGATCCTCTTTTCTCTTTCCCTTCATTTGTACACAGTTAGGCGCAAGGCATTGCACCGGGAATGGGCTGAGACCCCCAAAGAAGTTCATCTAATTCAACAACTTCTGAGAACAAGGAACTGGAATACGGTACTCTTGGCTTCGGGGATGAAGGCTTCGATACAAAAGGTGGCTTGTATTTATATCAGAAACAATCAAAAGCTCAAATCCAACGATTTACTCACCGAGCTTCATGCCACTACACCCACGGCGGGGCTTTCGGGGTTCACACCAAACATATGTGAGGTTAAAGCAGCTCTCCTTTTACGGGATGGTATGAAACAAGACATCCGTAAGTTTGTGGCTGAATGTGAGATGCATAGCGCAACAAAGGGAGAAAGCAGATTCAAATCTCGGGCACATATTCCCAATTCCCCGGATATTTGGGATATATCTATGGATTTTATTACAGGGCTTACCCAAATCAGGGAATAAATCCCATTGATAATAGCTGGTGGTGGTGGATCGACTTTCAAGTATACTCATTTTGTGCTCTCCACCACCCATTTACTGCATCCACGGTGGCTAGTTTTCATGGATCAAAAGTCTTCAAGCTTCATGGCATGCAAACTCTATTGTTTCTGATCGAGGACCCAACTTTCACGAGCAATTTTTGGCAAGAGCTGTTCAAGCTACAAGGCACACAATTGCATCTCAGTAGGTTTCTATCCCAGGGAGCCGGATAGAGATTAAAGCGAAGTCGTCAACAAGTGTTTGAAACCTATCTGAGGTGATTTACATAGGAAAAACAACACCAGTGCGCTCAACGGTTACCCTCGCCGAATGGTGCAACACTACATGTCATCTGACCACTTTCGCGATACTTTGGCGATTGTATGGGCGAAGCCACCGTGAGTTCTCTCCTACTTACCAGGTACCTCGAGATTACATCTGTTCGATAAACACTTACGGTCCAGGGAGATATCCTTCGTAACCTTAAATTTCGAGATTACATGGCCACGAGCAGAATGAAGAAGAAACAAAGCGGATAAAGGTCATTTCCGGAGCGTCCAATTTGTAGAAGGGGATCGGTATTTTACGTGGCTACAACCATATAAACAAACTTCCTTCAAGGCCGGCGATTAATGAAGCTAGCCCCAAATTTTATAGCCCTTACGGTTCTAAGAGATTAAGATTGGGTCTTGAGAGTCGCATATCCGATTATCTTTGCCCAGCCGATTGAAGCTACATCCTGTTTTTCATGTTTCCATCTTGAAGAAGGTGATTGGAACCAGTTGCCAAACTCAAACCAACCTTCGAGTTGAGCGAGAGAAGGATCCATTTGGCTACAACAAAGCGGTTTTGAGTTGAGGAGGGAATCGCTGCGTCGAGGAACCATCAAAGGAAGTGCTATGCAATTGGAAAGATATGACTCGGTGAGATGCCACTTGGGAACCGACTACCATTCTGCCACAATTTCCACATCTCAAGCGCCAGGGACAAGTACGTTTTTTAAAGAGGCCCGGACATGTGGGTCCCCTAGCTTCGCACATGTCGTTAGATTAATGTATTGGGATGCCAGTAAAGGTCAATAATAAGACCTTTCAATAAAGAAATTGGGCGGATGTAAGAAGACCTAATAGAAGCTTCCGCTTCTAGAAGGATCTTCCCCTCTAGATACTTCTTTTAGTATAAATAGGATTCGGTACTTAGGGAACCCTAGCTTGGATATTATTAACAACGGTCGCTGCTTTCGGTGGAGGTTGCCTCGAAGAGCCTTTGTGAACATTGCTATTTGAATCAAGTGCTATTTACGTTCAAGTGCTATTTACGGTGCTGTACATTATATCATTTACGTGTGCGAAGTTATCTTTGGATATTTCTTTCTGTTCAAGTGCTATTTCTGTTGCTATTTCGTATATCATTTCTGTGTATTGCGAAGATTATGCTGGATATTTTACTGTTATTCTGTTATTTCTAGCATTTCGTCTCTGTTCTGCATATTTTATATATCTGGTATCTTGCAGTAATGCTCTAGCAAATTTCATGCGTGTGATGAATGATGTATTCAAGTCTTTCCTGGATGACTTTGTGATTGTATATTTAGACAACATTCTTGTTTTCAGCGGGACTTGGGATGAACATGCAAGGCATGTAAAACAAGTATTGGATACTTTGCAAAGGGAAAAGTTTTATGTGAAAATGTCAAAATGTGAATTTGGCAATACTTCACTTGTATACTTAGGTCATATCATGGGAGGAGTACAATTGAAGATTGGTCCTTCCAAAATTGATGTAATTGTCAATTGGCCTGAGCCAAAGAGTGTAACCGATAACCGAAGCTTCTTAGGTGCAGTCCAGTATTGGAGGAGATTCATTCCCAACTTATCCTTTAGATAACCTCCTTTGCATTCCTTAACCAATGTGAACAACACTTTTCAGTGGGAAGGAAAGCAACAAAAAGATTTCAAAATTTTGAAGGACAAGTTCAGTACCACACCAATATTAGCATTGTCCAATCTTCAAGAGTCATTCGAGATCGAGACAGATGGCAGTGGATAAGCTATGGGTGAAGTATTGTTTTCTGACATTTTTTTTTTGCTTCTATTGTTTTGAAGAATACTTCTTTATCTCATGATAGCTATGTAGAACAATATGCCATCGATGAAGATTTTAAAGAAGTATATGAGAAGCTAACCCATGGTGCACACGTAGAGAACTATTGTCTGCAGGGAAAGTTACTCTATCATCTTGGGAAGTTGTCTATTCCTACAAGTGAACGAGTCCATGTGATACGAGAAGCTCATACTTCTCTTATGTTTGGGCATTTTGGGGTAGGAAAAACTATGGCTCATTTGCAGAGGTTTTGTTATTGGCCTCAAATGAAAGCAATTGTAACTGAATATGTAAAGGGGTATGTGATGTGTTCTACTTGTAAGCCTACTAATAGAAAATTGGGGCTATACTCACCACTTCTTGTTCCATCCCATCCATGGGAAATAATTTCCATGGATTTTGTAGGGGGTTTACCCATGACCAAAGGGGTCATGATTATTTGTATGTCGTAGTGGATAGGTTCAACAATATGTGTATCTTGATGCCATGTAAAAAGAAGATCATTGTTGAGCAAACTACTAATCTCTTTTTTCAGTATGTTTGGATTCACTTTGGGTTACCCACGTCCATTGTCTCGGATCAAGATACTCGATTCCTTGGGGATTTTTGGACTAGTTTGTGGAGAATGATGAACACCAAATTGAAGAGGAGCACTTCTTTCCATCCACAAACCAACAGACAGACAAATGTGGTAAACAGAACAATGGTACTTTTTCTTTGAGGCTACTGCAACAAGCATCCTAAGTTATGGGATGACCAAATACCTTATGTACATCATGCTTATAATCGAGCTTTACATTCATTCACTCAGAGTTCACCTTTTGATGCATGTTTTGGGTACCTAGCAAAGGTTCCTTTGGACTTGATGTATGGGAGAGATGTTAATGTGAATGAAGAATGAACATAGGACATAGCCCGCAAGTTCATCTAGAGGATTCGGCAGATACGCCAGGCAGTCAGGGAACAGTTGGAGAAGATTCAAGCAAAGTATAAAGCTCAGCATGACAAGCACATGGTTGATCATCAGTTCCAGGTTGGAGACTGGGTATGGATTCACATCAATAAGGGACAATTAAGGGGTGAAGGCAAGCAAATCAAACCCATTCGACATGGACCCTTCACTATTTTGGAGAAAAGAGGCACTAATGCTTTTCATTTAGATCTTCCACTGTACATGCAGATTTACTCTATTCTGAATGTGGAGAACTTGAAATTTTTTTAGCCTCCCATGATCATGGATCAGGATGAGGAAGTTTCAATACCTTCATTTGATGATTTTGCACCTGAGTACATGGATGAGTTACAAGAAGATATCATCCTAGAAAGAAGGACAAGGACTTCACGCATGGGTGATGTTGATTATCTTCGAGTAGGCTTAAAGGGCACACATCCAAGCAAGGCAAAGTGGATTGAGAAGGATATGGTGAGGGGACTCTTCCCTCACTTACCAGTTAATTAATGAAATATTTTGGTGGTCCAAAAAGCTCTCAGTGGGAAGGCGTGATCCAAAAAGAATCCAGAGAAGGTTAAGAACAACTCAGAATGAACAAAAGCAAATCAGAATGCTCATAATGGCTTCAGCAGATAGTAAAAGGGAAAAAAATCAAAGTTCCCAAAACTAAGTGAAAATGGCATTATCGTGAAGAGAGCATCACAAGATTTCTAACAAAACAAATGACTCATCAAACAGAGTTACAAATCAAAAGATATAAGCGGTCAAAGTTTTGGTCAACCTAGCCCAGTCAACAGGGATGAGTCAACATCTGTACTGCTGACGTCAGCATCAGTACGGATGACATTAGCATCCATACAACCTACATGGAAATCAGAGAGGGTGACACATGTCATGATGATGTCATCATGACATCATCATGTCGCGTGGAAGCACTAGAGGTTGCCACGTGTCACTCAGATTTAGACTTTTTGGGGCACCAAGTGGATGAGTAAAAAAGTGTCATGTGGCACCCCAGCAGACACCACGTAGCACCATGTGTCACGAGGTGATGTGGATATGACGTTAGTGCATGGGTGGGAAAGTCAATGGATGCCACGTGGTACCCCTGAAATGCATGAGGCTCCGCGACCGAATTTTGAAAAACATATAATATAGGAACTTCGCCAAATATGGTGGTAGTTCCGTTATACATGGCATGTCCACCATATTTACTGACCGCCAACTGTGCGCCATAAATAGCAAGAATCTCCACCAAACTCGCCGCCAATTTTAACACATGTTCTGTTAGTTTAGTGGTTGCCAACCAGTTTTAGTTGGGTGGGCCAAAATAGTTATAACTGTGTGCTAAATTGGGAGGCCCGTGGGATTTGAACCTGGGGCCTCCACCAACCAACGCCCAAACTTAGCCCCGCTAACCAATGCACCAACGGATTCCTTTATTGCATAACCACCGGAAAATATTATTTAAAGGGGGATTCAGGCAGAGTTTGGGACAAAAAGAGAACGAGAGAAGAGTCTAAGCATGCCCATACAGAATCGTACAGACTTGTATGGCCTGGTATGGATTTTGGCATGCTTTTCGATATTTTCAGAATTTATTGCAGGAGCAATGGCATGCAAAATGAGGTAAGAGTGCCTCTTGGGCCAAAAAGTGTCTGACTTAGATCGAGGCGTGGAGAAAACCATTTCCAGGTAAAACAATGCCATAAACACAGTGGTGGTGTTAGTTTTATGCTCTGATCAAAGCTTCCATGGCTTAACTCCAGAATGATGTATACTTATGTATTTTTCCCAATTCTTTTGTGGAGCTAATAAAAAGACCTACCCATTTGAGAGTAGGACCTAGAGACATATTCCACCAATGATGAAATTCGTTATCAAGTTATTTGTGTTCATATTTCATGATTAAGTCTCTTTCATTTTGATTTTTTCATTATTTATGGTGTACTTTAGTTTATGCTCATTTAATACAGTTCTTTAATAAGTCACCCGATGAAAAGATCCTGGATCATTGCGTTTGGAGTGCTCGTTTCAATTAGGAACAATTTTCATTTCACTCGAAAAGGTTTATGTTTTCCTAAGATACGGTCATTTTAGTCAGATCTAGAGGTATAAATCCTGAATACGAATTTTTTAAGTTTTTGCAGAGTATTATTTTGGTTTTATATTATTTGTTTCCGGGTTTCTACTCTTTTGTATCTGCGTATGTTTTTCTCCCCGTGCCCTATGCGATCTTGGAAAATAAGAAACAGATAGGAAAAGGTGCATCTTCTAGGTAAGCTAACTGAGGGCTAACCCTTGTTGTCATCGAGAAGCGAAATTTATTTCTTGTGTCAAAAGAGTTTTTTTTTAGCACACTCTCCAAGGTCGTCTTCAAAAACAACAACACCAACAACTCTCTTGCTAAACAATACAATATGTTTTGCTAGACCATTTGGTTAAAATTTGTCTTATTAAGTAAGAGGTCTTGAGTTCAAGTCTCTATTTTTGTTACTTTTTTTGAAAAAGTTCATGCTCAAATTATAAAGTGTATTTCACTTCAAGTATAAAAGTGAATCACTATAAGTAGCTTTAATATTTTATTTTAGATTTATTTCTTTGCAGTTTTTATTTTATAAAGTAACTTCATTGTAAAAGTTATCCCCACTTCTCTTTATAAAAGTGGGTCACTTCATAAGACAACTTACACCACCATGTGGTCCTTTGGTTACCGTTTATGTCTTTTTTTTAAAGGGCATAACTTTCACATCCGAACTCTGTTTTAAGTGTCGTTTTTTTAAACCCACAAATTTTTTTGATTTATTTCCATCCAAATCATCAGTTTCATTTTTTAAATCCATATTATCTACATATTTAATATGGCTTCTTCCAGTAATCTTGTGCTTACTAGCATCAACTACTTTCAATGGAAATCTCATATGGAGAATTTATTAAGAAGTAAAGTCGTGTACCATATTACCTTGGGAAAGGAAAAAGAACCCACTAATGTTGATAAGAAAGTCAAATGGGCTAATAGGAGTGATGAAGCATGTGGAATAATCAGAATGTCCATCTCTCCTTTAAGGTTCCACCTTAAAGAAATTGATGACCCCGATGAAGCTTGGGAAAATATTGAAACTGTGTTTGGTAAACTCAATATTATTTGAGCACAACAATAAGAAAATCAAGTACTGACTTTAAATCCAAGTGATTTTTTTTTACATTGGAGAATATCTATCTAAGTTTAAAACACTCAGAATTTTATGTGAAGAATGTGAGATAAAGATGGAGGAAGAGCGTTGCATCTATCTTATTCTCCCTAAGCTAGGTAGTGCATATTTTGTGTTTGTATCTACCTTTTATGTCATGAGAGAGGCTCTAGGCACAACTTATAAAAAACCCACTCTTGAGTCTTTTTGTGTTTCTTTGATTAGAGAGGAAGATAAACTTGTACAACTTTGAGTGATCAGCACTGCAGGTACCTCCAACAAAGCCTTAGTTTCCCAGCAAAAAGATAAACCCAAGAATTCCAAGAAGCATCATCCTCACTACAAAAACAAGCAACATAAGGGTCCCAAACCCACTCAAACAACTTCAGCTCCTAATGGTGACAAAGGAGCAAAATATAAAAATAAGAAAACTGACAGACATTGCAACTTTTGTGATAAAGAAGGTCATGATGAGTCCAAATGTTTCAAGAAGATGGAAGATTTAGAAGCAGCGATGAAGAAGCACAACATCAGTATTGATTCTACTACTTCTTCTTCTTCTCATGGAAATTCACTTTTTTCTTCTGGTTTCTCCTTCAATACAACTTCTACTTCTTTTTCTGATGAGTGGCTTATTGATTCTGGAGCATCTTATCATATGGCTAAGGATAAATACATATTTTCTATTCTAAATGAATGTAACACCAAGAAAATATTTGTTGGTGATGATAGATCTCTTAATGTTGTAGGATCTGGAACAATTCAAGTAGATAATGGTCATTTCAATGATGTGTTATGTGTTTCAAGTCTTTCTTTTAACGTTCTATTAGTATATCAAATCACTCATTTAGGTGAAGGTAAAAAAGTAGATTTTTCACCTCACCAAGTTGTAATCAATGATCTAAAAGATCCTAAGCATGTTCTTGCAACTGGAATTGTTGATGATATTACCAAGTTGTACAAGTCTGACAACTTTGGTTCATCATACTTTTCATCAGTTTTTTTTGCTCATAGCGATGCCTTGAGCAAACTTTGGCATGAGCAGTTTGGTCATCTAAACTATTACTCATTGAAACAACTATGTAATCAACAAATGGTGATCGGTCTTCCTCATGTTTCATGCAAAGATGGTGTTTGTGTCGGTTGTGCTCTCGACAAACATCATCGGGACAATTTTGACAAACATGCCTCTTGGCATGCCTCGGGCCCTTTACATCTTTTTCACAGTGATTTGTGTGGTCCACTTTCTTCTCCTTCTTTTTCTGGGTGCAAGTATTTCTTAACTTTCATTGATGACTTTTCTAGACGTACTTGGGTTTAGTTCTTAAAAATTAAGAGTGAAGTTTTTGACAAGTTTTTGGCCTACAAGGCCCTTGTAGAAAAGCAATATGGAAATCAAATTCAAAAGTTAAGAACAGATAATGGAGGAAAATATGTGAACAGTAATTTTACAAGTTACTACACTACATAGGGCATCCAAATGCAACACACTGTTCCATATACACCACAACAAAATAGTGTTTTTGAGAGAAAGAACCGCACATTAAAATAAATGGCTAATTGTATGATCTAGTCTAAAGTATTTGGTGGAAGCAATCAACTGTGCAAATTACACAGTAAATCGCACTCCCATAGAGGCTCTTAAAAATATAACACCGGAAGAAGGTTGGACTAAAATTAAACCGGATGTAAGTCACTTATGTGTATTTGGCAGTATAGCATGGGCTCACATTCCTGATGAGAAAAGGAAAGCATTGTAGCCTAAAAGTGAGAAGTGTATATTTTTTGGTTATTCTGAAGATGTCAAAGGTTATAAAGTTCTTCAACCACATTGTAATGAAATTATTATTAGAAGAGATGTTAAATTTGATGAAAATATCTTGGCTTGCGAGTCTAATTCGGTGATTGTGCCTTCTTCGGTCTACGAGCAATATTCGGTGTCTGTGCCTTCTTCTTTTCCTATTCTAGTTTCTTCTTCAGATGATGACAGTGATGATGAAAATCCACCTCCGCCTGCTCACCTTCCTCCATATGAGTCCTTTGAACCTGAACCAGCACCAGCTCTACCGCTTCCTAGATGGGTCTGTTCAACATGAGAAACAACTCGTGATCTTGTCGGTGATCCTTCATATCAGTGTCAGACACATTCATAGTTCCAGCAAGCCTCTTCTCTTTTGGCTCAAGTTTCAGAGACTCATGATCCATAGCATTTGCAGAAGCTTTAGGTCATCTAGATTGGGATACAACAATTAATGAAGAGTATCATTCTTTAATAGAAAATGACACTTGGGATCGTGTACCTCTTCCAAAAGGAATAAAACTTGTCATATGTAAATGGGTCTACAGAACTAAGTATGCATCAGATGGAAATGTTGAAAGACACAAGGCTCGGCTAGTTGTCGAAGGATTTTCCCAAGTTGAAGGAATTGATTATAATGAAACATTTTCCCTTGTAGCCAAAATGAATTCCATATGCTTTGTTCTTTCCCTTGCTACCTCACATAAATAGGAGGTCCATCAGATGAATGTTAAATTCACCTTCTTGCACGGAGATTTGCAAGAAGAAATATACATGGAACAACCTCCTGGTTTTGGCCAGAATGACTCTAGCCTTGTTTTTTACCTTAAGAAATCTCTTTATGGTCTTAAGCAAGCTCCCTGAGCTTAGTATGCCAAAATGGACAACTTTCTTATTGATACCATATTCTCTAGATGCCATTCTAATCCTAATGTCTATACCAAGAAAGTAGGAAGTGATCTCATAATACATGTCCTTTATGTTGATGACCTTATTCTTACTGGTAGTGACTCAAAACTTTGAAACCATGTGAAAACCATCCTTAAGAAGAAATTTGAAATGAAAAACTTAGGTTTCTTGCACTATTTCCTTGGCCTCCAAGTTTTTCAAACCAATGAAGGAATTTTTTGTTGGTTGTGGAGCCTAATTATCTTCCTGATGCAGAGGTCCTTTGCTTTCAGCCGTGTCTATCACCCATGAAGTATTTACACCCCA
>SNQJ01S0057308.1:91362-104337 GCA_010110895.2 Picea sitchensis
TCTAGTCTCCTATATTTTAGGGGAGAATATTCCACCTGGAGAATATTCTCTTTCAGTTGACACTTCAGTTTGACTAGTTGAGTTGAGTTTAGATGGTGCATTAGTTTTGTCACCATGCAACATTGAGATAATCACCATGCTAATGCGCACTTGCCTTAGGATAATCACCAGACTGGCGCATTACTCTTGATTTCCTTATTTAACTCCTCACTACTCTTTGTTGAGTCAATTAACTGAAGACTAGTTAACTAGTTAACTCAACTAGGTGGCAATTCACTCCCGTAACTACTTGAGAGACTAGACTGGATGGTAGTTTACACCCGTAACTGTTGGTGTGTGTCCAGATCACTCTAGAAAACCAATATGGTACATTATTTACTCATGTATCATATATCTATTGTAAATTATTCACTCTTTGAGTGTAGAATACGGTTAATGAGAATTATTCCATTCTTTCTCTCCTTCTTCTTTCTCAAATTCTCTCTGCAAATGTGTGTATTATTGTTGAGCTAGATCTATTCTATGCAGGTTCAACACATTTACAATTTAGACACTTAGGATTTAGTTAAGATCTACTTATTCTAATGTGTCGTTAGGTAAACGTGTGTTTCTTAGTGTGTTTCTTTAGTATGCATTTGTAGTTAGGAAATACGATGGTCACGATATGTTCCCGACATAGAATGATCTGGAAATTCATATTCTCCTCAATCTTAATGGCCATTGATCTGTGGCTTAACACCAGATTGGTCCATGATCTCTATTTAAAGAGCATGGCGGGTCATTTGTTGATGATCGATTGTGAGAAAATATCTTTTAAAATCTCTTTGTAATCTTTTTCTTTTGCATTAATAAACTACTCCAAGTGGTCATGTTGGTTGGGGTCGTGGATGTTTCCCCATAGGGTTTTTACCACGTCAAAGCATCGGTGTGTTGATATTTGATCTGGTTGTGTGAGTGGTTACTGAAGGTGTTCTTTCTCTGTTGGAATACATGTCTTGTCAAACAATTGTCACCCTGAGGGCCATCAACAATCATGTTTTCGATAAGGGATTTTTTGACAAGAGGGTTTCCTACGAGGGAGTCACTAGAAAGAGTGTTTCCAAAAAGAGTAATGTTAACAAGAGTGTCATAGACAAGATTTTGGTCAACAAGAAAGTCATTGACGATAGAACTATAAAAAAGGTAATATTCTATGGGGTTTGTTGATGAGGTAGTGTCTAGATCATGTTGGTTATATTCTTTGGAAAGTATGATTAGGGCTTGGGCTTGTGAAGCATAGGACCCTAATTGGAACATCAATGAAATTAGGAATTAAGCTAAGGATTTTTTCATGTTTAGGTTTAAGGAGGCCTTGAGTTGTACATGTATTATGAAAGACATGACATGGATTTGTGATAATACACTAGTATTATTTTCTCTATACAACAAATATCAACTCATTAGCACTACCCCATCTAGCTTGAGTTTCTCAACCTTGTTACCCAATATTAGCATTTTCTAGAAAAATTGGCCCAACCCTTAGGAAAAATCATTCATCACAAGCATGAAACAACTTTTCAACATCAAACAAGAAGAAAAATTGCATTTAATTGAACCTTTGAAGTGACATAAGGGAGTCCATTAATGTCTAGGTAAATGATCAAATCCAACACCAACTTATGAGTTGCATTAATTTTCCTAATATTTTTTTTGACAACTAAAGCTCAAACCATTGTATTAAAGATTGCCCTCCTATTTCCTAAATCTCCTCAAGCAAATCAAGCTTCTTTGAATCCCAATCCTAGCCACAATTGTTGGACTACATGTCTCTTAGGAAAGGCTCTGAAGCTAGAATTCAACCCCAAACTCAAGATGCCCATTATCCTATCTCCTCAACCTTGGGAACTAAAATAATGTCTCATTTTTTTGTCACAATTCCCAAGAGAAAAACATATATACCTTAAATCTCTCAACCTTGCAATTAAAAATGAATTTTGTAAGGATGTTCATTCCCCATTGCAATTGTTCCACCCAAATGAAGAGGAACAAATGTAGGAAAGAAAATTACCTCTACAAAAATCCCAGGTTGTATACCCTTTGATGTGCATAGTTATAACATTGAACTATGATCACCAAATAAATCCCCAAAAGTTTATAGAATTATTCATTTGGAGTGGATATGCACATTCTTAAGCCTACACACTCTTGGATGCACACAAGATAAATTAGCAAGCCTAAAATAAAAATGTTCTAAATACACTAACAAAGGATTCACACTCCATATGAATACATTTTGTTTTTCATTAACTTCTCAAAGACAAGAATACACATATACCTAAATTTTTCCTCAATAGGGGAACCCTATTGCATAATTTTGATTACATATACTTTTGTCTAGGGAGGAAGCTAAATTTATCCTTCCTGTAGTTCCAGAGTCTGTACTTAAGGCTTAGAAGTACAGTGTCTAGGCATCTGAAAGTGAGTAAAGGGTAGAGAAGGAAGAAACATCAACCTTCGGCAAGGGAAACTAGGGATGATTTCTGTGTTGGCGTTGTCTAGCTTCCAACTGTTCCTGGATGTTTATATCCCATTCAATCGCTGCCCATGAACGTTCAAGTTCAACCCAGGTAGTGGTTGTTTTAAGAATAGTATCAAAAAGGTTTAAGGCAATATGTGTTTGATCTGATAGTCCGGGTTCAATATTAGGATGTCTTGTTACAGGGACAGTCATGGAGGAACAGTAAGATAAGAAAATCTCAGGGGGAAATTAAGTGTTGTCTCAATATTGGTTGTATAAAAGAGAGTTTACAGTTTCATGAGTGAAAAAAGGGTGCAAACCAAATTCCCTTTCCCATAACTGAGTTATATTTTAATAAAAATGTTTGAGGTGGGAGAAAACATTAAGCTGTCTATCGAGTAAGGCTCCTATCAAGGGAGAATCTCACGTATAAACAGAAGAAGAAAAATGTAAAGAAATAACCCGATGAAGCATAAGATATTTATAGAATTCTTGAAATGTTGACTGGTCTTATACCCACTGATAGTTGGTACAGAGGAAAAACAGTAAACAATATAGAAAACCAAAATTCATTCACTATAGTAGAGGTTGTACTAAATTATAGCGAAGTATTCATCAGATACAAATATGCCATGAAATGAAATAACGAGATACAAGGAAACAAACTCATAACACAGTCGTGACAGAATTGAGAATCTTCGGATTTGCTTTATATTAACTCTCAAAATGGAAAACCTCTATTACAATTGACACAAAAAGGTCTAGCCCCTATTCCTTCTTTCTATAGTATATTTATACAGTTTTACATAAGATGGAATCTCAATCGTTGCAAAATTTTCAGTTATGATAAGGAGGAGAGAAATCGTTCCATTTCTTCATCTCTGTCTTTATTTGGTACCAGAAGCTTGTCCTCGCGCATGCTCGGTACAAGTGACACATCTTTCCACTAGCCGAGATATCAAACTTGATAGCTCTGCTTGACAATTGGCTTCAAAAGAGTAACAATCTCAGGCTAATTGCGACAACCTTTCTTCCATCTGCCTGTCTATGATGTCGATAGAACACAATTGCACACTTGGTTTAATCATACATTTATCTATTTGAACTATGTCTGCCATGGTTACTTGCAAGATCTCGAGCGAATCCCTTTCTTATTTCTCATTTAAATCAAGTGAGATTTTCGCTATATTCATTTGACTCAATGCCTCAACATTTCCTTCGCTATCAATACCTAACAGATTACCATCTATAGAACCAAAAGCCTCTTCTAAGGATTTTGTTACCCTCTTGGCTTCCAGCTTACCTTCTGATATACTGTTCTCCCATTCTTTTAATAAAATATTTCCTCTAGTCTGCTCCGAAATGGAAAACCTGGGGCTGCTTCCTGATTCCATTTTGTTTGTAGCTATTACAGCCTCTTGAAATCCGACCCAAGATGCTCCAACTTCTCTTTCTCTAACAGATAAATTTTCCAAAACTTGATTAATGAGTAAGAAGTTATCCCGAATTACCTCTACCTTGGTGAGGAAATTTCATTGGGCTGCAGAAACTCTGCTCCGAATCTCCATCGCCTAGGACTAGAATATCCCGATATTAATAACTTTACTTTCGGTGATTTCCACTCTAGCCTGTAGTTGTTCGATCAAGTCTTTTTGTTGGCCCACTTGTATCTGACCATTCCGAACCACCAGCTCTACTTCTTCGAGCTTAGTTTTGAGCAGCTCTATCTCACTTTTATCGGCCAACCTTGCTTGTTCTATCCCTACACTCTCTTGGTCCTTGACAGCCTCCTCTATTGTGGCTAGTCTGGCTTCTAGGGTTTTGATGAGGCGATTTTTTTGCTTCAGCTAGTTTTGCAAAACCCCGACTGAAAATTGATTCGATGTGGCATGTGACCCTAATGTCCCTGCTATTTCTGTCATGAACTGTTCATTCTTCCTGTCTTTCCCATCGGTTAATACTTTGTATTTCTTAGCTGTTGATTCCCCTTCCTGATAGAATTCTCTCTTTACCACAACCTTTCTCTTCTTATCAAAGAAGAACTCATTTGGAGGGAGCTCTTCCATCCTTATAGGTCTTAATTGTTCATTTAAAATCCACCCTGTGTTAATGTTTCCCTGATTTGACTGCAAGGGAGTAATGGATGTGATGGGATCTTCGATTTGCTTAGTTGGTTGCCCTGGAGTAGTAACCAGAGTTTTCTTTTTCAGTGGATCGGGAGTCCTTATCTCTATTTTCTAAATCTTAGTTTGCTCTTCCCCATCCTGGTGTTTTTCTTGACTGGGTGTCACATATTTGGAGCCTTCAACATATTTTTGTTTCACCTCTGTTGTAATCAGATTCTCACCCCGCAATACTACGGGAAGACAATTGCGTCGATGTTCTTGGAATTTCAGAACATCGGCCCTCTCTTCAGGTGCCAGGGTTTGTATCCGAGCTAAAATCTCAGCATAAGATCTTGCGCCTCGGAAAATTTCATTCGAGGGTGAATTTTCATGTTCGAATCTGTTGGTGATGGAAGTCACTCCTGGATTGCTTGCAGGAGCAGAGCCCGACGCCCATCAGTTTTAATGTCACGATTTGTTTTAAAGGGGTGATCAAACGGAAGGAAACTCAGAACAGTATCGTCTCAACTCAGAAACCAGACCAGGCATGCATGAATGAGTGAGGTCTTGATAAACTCCAAACAACGAGTCGTAGTAAAAGGGTGAGTAGATGGAAGACTTTCATAAGAAGAGTGCAAAGGTCTATCACAGACATCAAGTTCGTAACAGACTAGAGGAGAAAGCATTCAAACACAGAAAACCAGAGAATACAAAAATGTCACGACAAATCCTTTATCATAATATAACTGTAACAATCCACATGAATCATTCAACTGTGAACTCTCCGGCATAAGATGAAACAAATATGGAAAAGGAGAACTGTTTGTCATAAACCAAGAAGTCTCAAACACAGATGCATAACCAGGAAACCAGAATATTTGCTGAAACTTTACAGTCGGGAGCTTATCTCTACCATCGATAGATACAAAAATGGCCAAAACGCCTACATATACTCAAAACAACAACAGCAGCGGAATCAAGAAACTGCATTGAAATCTTTGCGTCTGCATGGCTTCTGACAATCTACAGCCGCAATCTTTGAATGATCGTGCAACTTATGGCAGACGTGACCGATCTTCTGACAGTTTCATCGGCGAATCGACGTGCCTTTAATTCATTGCAGGACGTCCCCATTATGGCGGAGACGATGTCTAACCACCACCAACCGCTTCAATAACTGCTTCTTGGGATTAAGAACGACCCAGCCAACTCAACATTTCGGGATATGGAATACTCCTCACGCTGCCACCTAGAATAACTGAACAGCTTGAAGGACGGGTAGGCATAGAGGCCAGCGCAAAGGATAGGGTGCAAGACAGGGGTGGTGGCGTCGGATTACGAGGATGAGGCCTTAACAGATAGGGAGGCGAGAAGGGTTGTAGGAGAGACACTTGGCAATAGGAAAGAGTGCAGGGGGGAAGAGGATAGACGTAGGGGACACATTTTAGTGAGAAGCTGACGTGGAGGGAAAAGGACACGTGACAGGCGGTAATTGGATGATGAGACGAGGAAAAGGCCATGTGGACGAGTGAGAGAGAGGGGGACGATGACACACGGTGGCAGGGGAAAGGCGGGAAGGAAGGTGACATGACGGGAGAAGGGCCCGCATAGGTTAAAGGCAAGGTAGATGAGAGGGATGAGGCTGCTCATGAGCCGTTGATCTGGGCTCCTCGATCGTGGTCGTCGGAGAACTACATACGCGATTCTGGACCCCCCCCCCTCTGCTTAAAGGTAGAAAAGCGGGGGTAGTCTAGAATTTCCTTCATCGCTGTTGATCTGGNCTGGACCCCCCCCCCCGCTTAAAGGTAGAAAGGCCAGGGGGGTCCGGGATCCAATATGCGTTGTTGATCTGGGCGCGCAAATCTGGACCGCTCAGACTTGCTCGTGACTTATCTTGGGCGCATTATCATCCGAAACTTTGGACAAGTGGGTTTTTAACCCATTCTTTGTGTTCTAGCCCCTCTTACAAGAAATATCGCTAACATTTGGCTCCATGGGGGATAGAGTTGTCCCTGTGATGCTCTAAGAACTCTTTTGCAGACTTAGTGCCTTTATTGTTGGGCTATGGAGTCATTTATTAGTCCGAAAAACAAAAACAAAACAATATTTACAAAACAAAACGAAAAGAGCCGACTGCGGCTCATAGAAAACATTTCTTTAAGAAATGCCCATTGATTGGGCCACTAAAAGCTTCATTGCCTTCCAAATCCTGCAATCTGTAGGTGTTGTTTGAAAACACTTCAATGATCTTGAAAGGCCCGAACCAGAGGGCATCAAATTTACTGTGATTTCCCTTTTCTTGCCTGGGTGCATCCCATTTGAGTACCAGATCATCTTGCTCAAATTCTTTCTTTTTTCTTTTCCTGTCAAAAGCCTGCTTGATCTTCTGTTGATGTTGGTAAGCTCTGTCCAGGACCTATTCTCTGATTTGCTGCACTTCCACCATCTGATGAATTCTCCTGAGCACATGGTTAGGTTCTCCCTCATAATCCTGGAGGAGATTGGCTACAGGCAAGGCAAGCTGAGTGGGGAAGACGGCCTCGATTCCGTAAACCAGTTGGAAGGGTGAGAGGCCCAGGGATTTCTTTGTTGTCACCCGATCAACCCAGAGAGAAAATTTGAGCTTTGAGTCCCAGGCCCTTTTATTGTCCTCCAGTAGCTTTTTAATAATCTTGATTAGACTCTTATTGGAGGACTCTGCCAGTCCGTTTCCCTGAGGATAGTAGGGAGTGGAGTGAATCAGTGAAATCTCAAATTGTTCACAAAACTTGACCAAATGCTCAGACCGAAATGGGGAAGCATTGTCAGTGACAATTTTGCTAGGGCAGCCAAATCTAGCTATGATGTCTTCCAGGAAGCTGATGATTACTTTGTGAGAAGTGCTTCCGGTAGGGACAACTTCTATCCATTTAGTGAAGTAGTCGGTTGCTGTCAGAATCCATCGGTGCTGGCCACTCAAGGGGGGATGAATTTCCCTGATGAAGTCCAATCCCCACTGCCGAAAGGGTGTTGAGACCACCACAGGTCTCAATGGCAGGGATTTGAGTTTTTGCTTCCCTAAGAATTTTTGGCATTTAATGCAAGCTCTAATTTCCCTGCAGACATCAGGAAATAAGGTGGGCCAGTAATATCCATCTCGGAGGATCTTGTGATCTGTGGTCTTCCAAAAATGATGACCTCCACAGAGACCGCTATGGAAGTCGAAAATAACTTTATGGGCCTGTTGTGGGTCCAGACACCTCAGTAATACCCCCTAGGGGTCTTTCCAATACAAGGCTTGATCTACGAGGCAATACCTGACAACTTTGAGCTTCAATGCTCTTGCCTTGCTTTTTTCCATCCCATCAGGAGGCCTCAACTCTTGCAAAAAATACAAGATATCTTTGTACCAGGGGCATGCTGCTAGTGGCACAGTGCTCTGGGACCCCCTATTGGATGACTCATCTTGCTCATTAATGAAATTGATTCCCAAGGCCCTGCAATTTGATTCAGCCAGCAACTTGGCTAAACCTTACCCCTTTATCAGCTTGGTGGGTTTAATCTCCAGATCAAACTCTAGGATCTTGGCGATCCATTTGCCTCTCCTCCCGTCTATGTTAGGCTGTATGAGGATGTCCTTCACAGAAGCTGAAGGGACATAGGCAATGATCTTTGAATGTAAGACATAGACTCTGAAAGCTTTGAGATATTTCACCAAGGCATAAGCCTGTTTCTCCATGATCTCGTATCGGAGTTCTACATCTCTCAGTGCCTTACTAAAGAGGGCAATAGGCTGTTCTCGTCCTTGATCATTTTTCTACAAAAAAACTGTCGCTACTATATCACAGGAAGCAAAAGAGAACAGTATAAAATCTTTAGAATAATCTGGACTAATTAGCACAGGAGCCTCAGTCAATGCTTTCTTTATTTGGTAAAAAGACTCCCTAGGTTCAGTAGCCCACTTCACTTCATTTCCCTTTCTGAGCATGGTTGTGATGTGTTTCACCAGCTCAGCAAAATTTGAAACAAATCTCCTCAGAAAATTTATCTTCCCCAAAAAGGCTTGGACCTCCTTCTTAGACCTGGAAAGTGACAGGGTCTGAAGAGCTTCTACCCTGCCAGGATCAATCCTCACCCCCTCTGCTGACACTATATGGCCCAATAATTTTCCCTCTTGCATAGAAAACAATGATTTCTTGGGGTTTAAAGATAATCCATACCTTCGACACTTCAGGAAAACCTTCTTCAAGTGGTAGCGGTGCTCTTTATCAGTCTTGGAGAAGACTGTTATGTCATCTAAGTAAATCACTACAAACTTATCTTTCTCCCCGATGAAGGCTATATCCATGGCTCGCTGAAATGTCGCCCCCGCGTTCATCAGCCCGAAAGGCATCTTGGCGTACATGAATGTGCCCCAAGGAGTAGTGAAGGTTGTCTTCTCTCTGTCCTCAGGCATGACTGATATCTGATTGTAGCCAGAGAAACCATCAATCATGGATATCCTGGAAGCACCAGTGACCTTCTGCAATATATGTTCCATGTTGGGCAGGGGATAATTGTCCTTCCTTGAACTCCTGTTCAGGTTCCTGAAATCGACACAGAGTCTGATTTCTCCACTTTTTTTTCTTACTGGGACCAAATTGGCTACCTAGTCAGAGTATCTCAAGGGGATAATGATTTGGGCATATAGCAGCTTCTCCACCTCTCTCTCCATGATAGGTAGCAGCATGGGATTTATCTGTCTCAACTTCTGCTTGAACGGCTTGGCCTCCTCTTTCAGTGGGATCTTGTGCTCAATGACTGACGTGTTGTATGTTTTGAGGTCTTCGTAGGTCCACGCGAACACGTTAGCAAACTCCTTCAGTAGCTTAGTATATCCGATCCTCTGTTCCTCAGTTAGGCTCCTTGACAACTTGACCAACTTGGGCTCCTTTAGCGTGCCTATGTTTCACTCAGTTGTATCATCATCATCACCAGAAACTCTACCCTTTATCGCCACATTGTTCTCATCGAACAATCTTTTCAATGGGATCAAACCTTTCGGTATGTGATTGCTCGGCAGTTGTATAATCTGGTGGTCAACAATTTCATTCAAAAACTCCTCAGGGTGATTGCCATCTTCTGCGTCAGGGTCCTCATCTATGTGTAATGCAGAGAAGTCATCCACTGATTGGAGAAACTTTTCGATCTCCTGATCATCCTCGAATACCTTCCAATGTTTGACATTGTCTGGTACAGCCGGTCTATATCTTATCTTGACATCAGATTGGGCAGTGGGTAGAGCAGGAACTTCGAACAAACTAGCTGAAAAGGCTTGAAAGCCGGCTAGAGCATTTTCTTCCCTTGGAATGAAAGAGATGTTAAAAGCCAGGAAAAAAACATCTATAAGGTCCCATACCTCGTTCCTGTAATTCTTGAGTCGAGGATGCTTGGCCTGATAGACGTTTTTCACCTGCTGGACAATTAATTCTGCATCTACAAACACAGTGATCTCCCTGATTTCCATTTCCTTAGCAGCTCTTAATCCCAGAACCAGAGCTTCATACTCTGACACATTGTTGGTAACTTCAAACTCCAGCTTGTATGACAGAGATATGGTCTCTTGAGAAGGGGATGTGAACACCACTTTGGCACCTGCACCTATACTGGAAGAAGCTCCGTCAAAGAACATCTTCCAAACAGAGGTGGTTGGGGGAGGCATCTCTTGATTAAGACTGGGCTGCTTTTTGATTTGCAAAGGGGTCTTAGGCTTATCAGTGACCTGCAACAAGCTAGACCCTAAGCCAGTGTCAAGTGCAAAAATGGGGTGATTAGTGGGGTCTTCTTCATCACTGACAATATAGGCCAGCTGAGCTTCTCTGTACAATATCCTATGTTCCCCTCCAAATACTGGAATGGTGGTATATGTGAGATCCATTTGTAACATGCCTCCAAGTCTCTTAATCCAATACCTCGACAACAGCATGCCAAACTTGGGGGGAACATTAGCTACCACGATATCCATGATCATACTTTTCATGGGCAACTGAAACAAAGAGACTACCAGGTCCTTGATGACTCCCAAACATTGCACTCTCCTGGAGTCAAAAGAGTAAAGGTCGTGATAGGCTCGGGTGACTTCTAGTCCTAATTCTTCCATGACAGCTTTGGGCATGAGGTTGTGAGAGGCTCCTGAATCCATCAAACAGTTATGTAGTACCTTGTCATGTATGTTCAGGGAGGTGTAGAAGGGAGGGGATGAATCATCTCTGTCTTCCACCATGGGGCCTAGGACAACTGCTGGCTTTTCATCTTGGAGGTTTATGAAGTCTATGGAAGGGCATGAGGCTTCAGAGTTCAAAAGGTCAGAGAAACCCTTTTTGAATTCATCATGTTGATTAACTCAGTGAGGGGTACAGAGATTCTGATCTTTTGAATCTCATGCTCGAAATTAAAGGAAGATGTAAACTTTGGAACTTCTCTAATTTCAGGAACATGATTTTTCACAATGGGAGAGAGAGGATGGGCCTTCTTACCTCTGTGGTTGTCAGCTACCTCATCAGTAGGCTTCTCTGCTCTAGTGGATGGCTCAGGAATATCAGGTGTTGCTGTCCTTTTGTCGGATCTCAGGTGATACCTGCCTCGGCCACCACTAGCTTTGTCTCCCTTGCTCAATTCATTTAGCTGACTGTTCATGAGGGATTCCTCATATGTTGACTGGCTCAGGTGAGGGAAAGGGGGAGTGACCTCTACAGAGTGGATTTTAGGCTCAGGCTCATCTGCTTCTACTTCTTCGGTCACAAAATTGTTCTGGGAGGGAGCTTGAATCCTCTGGTCGTCTCTGTCTCTTTCCTTCTCTTTGTGCATGGTTGGAGGAGCAAAATTGTTTGGCCTTCTAAAACCCGCTCTGTTCTCGTTGTCCTGAGGGCCCTTATTCATTTGTTTTCTTTCCACTTTCAATCTCTCCATCTCTTCTTTCAGAAAGTTCATCACCTGGGCCAACTCATTTACTTGAGGGTGGGGGAGTGACGGGCCAGAAATGTTGGAGCCAGAAATCGAGGCTTCTGATTTTCCCTTTCTTCTGTCTATGTTGGCCTTGTTCCTCAGTCTATCAGCTGCTAATATTTTGGATTCTACCTCTATAGCTGCATCTTGCATCTGATCCAAAGAGGTGGCTCTTCTTTCTCTTAATAAAAGACAGAAATCAGGGTCAAACACCCCGGCATAGGAAATTTGAGCAGAGGCCTCTGAGGGTTTTATCTCTGCAGGAATCTTGTTATACATATTATTGAATCTTTTGGAGAAGTCAGAGACTGACTCTCCTTCCTGCTTTTTCAGAGACCCAAACTCAGTCATGTAATATATGTAGTCTTTTCTATCTCCCCACTACCTCAGGAAGACATTATCCAGGGCTTCAATGCTAGCAATAGATCCAGGGGGCAGTCCCCTAAACCACTTTCTAACCTCACCATCCAAGCTCTGTACAAAGACTCTCATCTAGACATCTTCATTTTCAATGTTCAAATTGTCTGCATAACTGTAGAAATCAGCCAGGTGCTCTTATGTAGTTACATCCCCTTCCCCAGCGAACTTGGGCATGTATTTCAAATAGTCTCCAGCGGGGAGAGGATTCATGGGATGGGGTAGGACCAAAGGAGCATATCTAGCAGCGACTATGGCATCCATTCTATTCAGAGGGGGATTAGCACCAGCCATAGGGATATTAGGTAGAGGAGAACTCGGAGGAGAAGGAGTGTGAGGGGGAGATGCAGGAAAATAGTTCCTCACGGGAGACATCGGGGAAAACAGGGAGAGGTCTAAGGGACCCGAATGTGCAGCTGCTTCTCTCCGTGCAGTAGTGGAAATGAAAGGAGGAGTAGTGAAACCTTTTGAGGTCTGAGGTCTGTACTGGGGCACAACTTCCAAGGAGGGGGGAGTGACAAGGATCTCTCCCTCTGATACTAGACCAGAGGAAGAAAACTCAACAGGAACACTCCCAAAATTCAAGAAACGAGAAACCTCAGAGGAAGGACGACTAGGAATATGAGAATGAGAAAATGGAGTTCTTACAGAAGGAGGTGGGGAAATACCTGATTCGGATATGAATATTTCTTATTGAGGAGTCTTTCCTCTTCTGAGAATCACCTCCGGATTTTCTTCAGCTGCAACCAGAGACAGTTGTGGATGGGACCGCATGTGTCTGCTGCCGGAAGCCACAACTAATCTAACGGGTTCGCTGCAGTGGAGTCGTCACAGTGGAGTCGCCAGGTGCACAGTAGCAATCTTCAAGTTCTGATATCTGATGCACCTTCAGAATAAGCTTAATCTTTGTCGTTCAATCCCGGGGAAAATATTCAACTTCGTCCCCGGCAACGGCGCCAGAAATGTTGGCGACGGAAGTCACTCCTGGATTGC
>SNQJ01S0057310.1:9119-22957 GCA_010110895.2 Picea sitchensis
CTCTCGTTGATCATCCCTCTGAGTTCTTCACCTGCTAGATCTTTTAACTGTACAACTCCCCCATCTGTGACAGTTTTTACTTTGTATGGTCCTAACCAATGCATTTTGAGCTTTCGTGGGTGCTGAAAGGATTTGCTGTCATACATCAATACTAAATCTCCTTCCTTGAAAATTGTCTTCTTGATGTGTCTGTTAGGCCAAGCTTTGTTCCTTGCTTTCTAGACTTGTTGGTGGAATCATGCTAGGATCTGATCTTCCTTCATGTTCATCAATTGATCTAGTCTCTCTTATACTATGCCTCGCTCCATCATGTGTGTAATTGTTGCTATGCGCAAGCTTGGTACTAAGAATTCTAATCGCACCACTACTTCTTGGCCATAGACCAGTTTGAGTGGTGTGTGCCCTATCAACATTTTGCATGTAGTCATGTAGGCCCACAATACTATTGGTATTTTGAGGTCCCAATCATCCATGTTGACATTACAGATCTTTTTCAGTGCATTCTCCAAGATTTTGTTAAATGCTTCTACTCTACCATTTACTTGTGGGTGATATGGTGTGCTCTTCTAATGATGGACTTCAAACTCTTTAGTCATAGCATTGATAGTGTTGTTAATGAAGTGTGTGCCTTGGTCGCTCATCAAAACACTTTGGAATCAAAATCTAGTGATTACTTGTTCAAATAGAAAGTGTTTTGTTGTTTTTACACTGCAATCCTTCACTAGTGCTACTTCCACCCATGTTGTCAGGTATTCTATCACGGTGATGATGTACCTTTCTCTTATTCTTTTTGTTGGTGGGTTGATTGGTCCCACAAAGTCTATTTCCCATTTTTCGAATTCCTGTAATGTTACCTATGTTTGTAATGGCATATCGTCCCTTATTTTGGGTTTACCTACTCTTTGACAGACATCGCATCTCTGGCAGTACTCCTTCGAGTCTCTGTGAATGGTTGGCCACCATAGTCCTGCACGCAATACCTTCCATGTATTAGCTTTGCCTACGTAATGTCCTCTTGCTATTCCCTCATGGGCCTCTATTAAAACTCTTGTTCTTTCATTTTCTAACACATATCTGTGCAAGATACTATCTACACCCATTTTGTATAAGTGTCCTTCGATCAATTGATAGTTTACAGCTCAGACTGTCAGGTTTTTCTTCTCCATTCCTGTGGCACAGTACCTGTAATCAAGTACTAAATGATATCTACGAAGTATTCATCAACATTATGGACTGAAAATAACTATGTGTTCGGGAAGTTTTCCTCTAAATTCTTAGGTTCTTCTCTATTTGTGACCCTTGATAGGTGGTCAAGTCCTACATTCAAATTTCTTAGCTTGAATATTACTTCAAAGTCGAATTCTTGAAACAGTAGTAACCATCGACAGATTCTCACCCCCACCACTGGCTTGTTGACTAGGTATTTAAGGGCTAAGTGATCTATGAACATCTTCAAGTGCTTCCCTAATAAGCAATGTCTAAACTTCTGCAGTGCATAGACCATAGCTAGGCCTTCTCTCACTGTAGTGTTATAGTTATACTCTGATTCTGATAACTTTTTTCTTGCAAATGCTATGGGGTGATCCAAATCTCTCGCTCCTGTCTGCGCCAAGATAGCTCCAAGTGCTATGGCTGATGCATCTACATGTACGTGGAATGTCTTTTCCCAGTCTAGAAATACTAGTATTGGCACGGTGACCATCTTTTCTTTCAACATATCCAGACCATTTTGAAAATCGTCATTCTACTAGAACATTGTATTTTTTCTTAATAGTTTTTCCATTGGTGTGGTAATCTACACATATCCTTTGATAAACTTAATGTAGTATCTTGTGTTTCCCAATGTCTCTCTTAGCTGGAAGAGTGTTTTTGGTGGTGGTAAGTTAAAAATTATTGCAATCTTTGTAGGATATAATAGTAAACCTTGTTTTCATACTATATGGCCCAATAGTATCCCAAATGGTGTTCCGAATATGCATTTTTTTATGTTTAGTGATATCTGGCACTGTGTGCATATTTCTAGCATCAGTCATAGGACCTATACATTCTCTTTCAACAAACTATAGACTGTCCAGTCGTCTAAGTATACCTCTAGAAACTGGTGGATAAATTCCTTAAACGCGACGATGACTACTCTGGAGAATATTGATGGTGCATTCTTCAGTCCAAACGACATGATTGTGTATTGGTAGGATCCCCATTCTGTATCAAACGTGGTCTTGTATCTATCTTCTTGCACTATATTGATATGGTGGTAGCTTGAGAATCCATCAGTGAATGAGTAAGTTTTGTGTCCTCCTACGTTTTCCAACACTTCATCCATGAAAGGTGTAGGGAACGGGTCATGTAGGCATGCATCATTCAATTTCCTCAAGTCAATGCATATCCTTATCCATCCTTGTTTTTTTTCTTGAACTACCATCGAACTTATCCATTTCGATTCTTCCACTGGTTCCATGATTTCAACTTCAAGCATCCTATCGATCTAGACTTTGACTTTCTTCTTATAGATCGGGTTCAATTCGTATGGTCGTTGTCTGATTGGTCTCGCTTCAGCTCTAAGTGTTATCTTCATTTATCCTATCTCTCCTATTATAACCTTATTCTCTATAAATGTCGTGGGAAACAGGTCGTTGTACTCACGCAATAACTCTACTATTTGCTCATCCCAGTAATCTCCAATGCTGGCCATTTTTGGAATCTCGACTGTCCCAATGTTAACTTTCTTCACCTTGATCAACACAACAATGACTTCTAATTCTATAGGTGGATCCTCCACTTCTCTTTCGCCTTCTTCTTCCTTGATCTGAATATCACATAGATCATCTTCCTCTGGTACGTCCTCGTGCACATGGTAACATGACAACAGTTCCTTGACTGTCTATTTGTTCCACTGTTGTTATTATATTATGAGTTAGACTTCTAGTTATTTCATAAATATCATCCCTCTTATATGTTTAAGAGCTTCATCAATGTTGGGGTTTTCATGTTCGAATGAAAAAGTGTCTGTAAAATTCTATTGCAATACCATCCAGGTCACAGTTTCTTTGCGCAGTTCCTGGTCAGTATACTAGTTCACTGGTATGCCCTCTAAAGTGTGTATAAGATGAGGCCATTCCTCTAGTGGTGTCAATTTACACAACATTATGTAGTTCTCCAAGTGTTCCGCTGGTGCCCCCTATCCATCGTACCTATGCTACTTGTTGTTTTTCTATTCTGCATCAAACCTTATGTGAAGTAATGTCTTACATTGGTACCAATCTGTGATTGTATTTTTGTGTGCACCCCCCCCATAATGTAGGTGTGGCCTTGAGTGCTATATCAAGTTCTAAGAGTCTACGATTCTATAAAACTTCATCTTCATACTCTGTCAAGAATTTTTCTAGGTCATTTATTCCATGGAAGTTGGGTGGTTTTCTTATTTCCGTTCCTACCCATCTTATTGTGTGGTCTATTAGTGCACATATTCTCGTAGAGACTTCATGTAGACTTTTTTTCTAGTTTTCTAACCTGATATATGAGTCTATTGCACATGAAGTAATTCTCTTCCAACTGAGTATTCCATCTACAGTTGGGTTTACATAATCCTCGTTGCACACAATTTTTATGTACACCTGGATGCTTTCTTCTGAGTCTAGGAAAGTGGGTTCTACAAAACTTTCCCCTTCTGATGGGTCTAATGGTGCGATGGCCCTATATTCACCTAACTCAATTGTCATTTTTTCATGTCTTCAAATTGAATATGGCTTGTTTGTCAAATGCCCAATCCAAGCCAAGCAACGTTGGATATGATGTTGTGTCATTGACTGTTTCAATTACTTCAAAATATGATTTAGTGTGAACTCCATCCAAGTCTACTGTCACTCCTTTCAATATACCGATTGCTACGACTCTATGTTGGTTTTCTAGTTTCAGTTGAACAGGTGAGTATCCTAATGTGGGCTCTCCCATGAATTTCCATGTATTCTTTGGTAATACATTCACTTCAGATCCTAGATCTAGTATGATATCTCCCATGTTGAAATATCTGATGTTGGAATTTAGTCTGAACTCCCTACTTGTTCTTCTCCTTGTATGTAGGTGATTGATGGTTTTTTGTTCTAGTTTTCCTTTCATTTCTATGCTACATATTTCTAATATGTTTTGAAATATTTTGACAGATGATGGATTGTTCAATATTTACACACATGATTGCAAAACGCCTTTGATTATACTTACTTGTCCCATGGATTGAATTTCGTTGGTATGATCCAATAACGAAGGCATCTTGTACTCTAACGCTTCCTTTCTTTGCTACAGAGTTGAAGTTGACGGAATTTCCTCCTTTTGAAATTCTTGTCAGGATTGCTTAAATATATCCTTCTCCTTATGTGCATCGAACTACTTCCTTGGTTAGGCGTTCTTCTTTGCCCACTAGTGTTGTACTGGATTTTGTTAGGATTCATTGTTCCTTGTCTTATCTCCTCCGTGGGTAACTATGTTGATGTTCTGTCCTTCATCCCTCACTTCGGTTGAGATCCACTGAACATTTTGGTTGTTCTGGTTCCTATTTTCCTGGATCTTTACTAGTAGTGTCAGACATTCTTTCATATCATGGTCTGATGCGCGACAGTACATACAAGTTGCTGGTAGAAGTGGACATCCCCTTGCATGATGTCCTGGCTGTTGGCAGTTATGACATACCAGTAGTCCTCTACCTCATCCAAAACCTCCTCTTGCTTTTCCTCCACCTTTGTAGCCTACTCCATCTCCTCTCAGCACATTATACTGAGGCACCTGATTGTACTACGTGGTATTTTACTAAGGTTTTGTTGTATTATATGGTTGTTGTGCAGTATTATACTGTTGTTGAGCAGTGTTGTATGGGTCTGGAACTTGATTAAATTATGGTGTGGCTTGGCCAGCCATCATTTTTTCTTGCACTCTATATGCATATGATGTCCTCTCTCACATCAATTCCATAGTTATACAATCTTTGTCGTTGTGGCCTACTAACTTGCAAAAGTTGCAATATGAATTGTTTGGGATTGTCTGGTATTTCTACATCGTTGAGAAGTGATATGGATCGTGGACTAGTTTCTTATAGATTTCACACCATAGTCCTCCTGTTGGTAATGAATTTGACATTCCTGCTTCCATATACTGCGTGAATGTTGGACATTCGTTCTTGTGGTGTTCTTTTGTCCTACATATGGTACACCAAATAACTTCTCATTTGTACTTACTCTTATTCTAGTTTAGCTGGAACGTAAATTTCTTCAAATCCTCCTTCAGTTATTCGATGGTTGGATCTGTCTATTGATATTGGTTTTCTTCTAGTTGTAGGGATGTCTGTAGAGCCTCTGCCTGCATCTGAAACTTCTATTTTCACAATGGATATTTTAAATATGGGAGCAGTGAATTGACAAACATGTGTCGATGTTTCATATAGGTCATGAGATATTTCAACTTTCCCTTTAGTTGCTTGAATCTTTGGCCAATCTCCCATACAGATTCTCCCATTTTCTGTCTAATTTTCATCATCTCGTTCATGTACTGATCTTCTGAAATCGACTTCTAGAACTTATTTACCAACAGTTTCTTGATGTCTGCAATTGTTCTGGTTGTCCCTAGTGGGTTGTTTATAGCTAGGATCATGTACCAATCCAATGCACGATCCCTTAGTGTAATATATAGCTATGTCAGTTTAGTATATTCATCTACGATCTGTTTTTCTTCCCAAATCTTCTCATAGATGAAAAAATGTTTTTCCGGGTCCTCTAATGCTTCTCCTTTAAATTCTGGTAACTTGATGGTAGGAGCATGTACTTCTATTTTGAACGTTGAAATACTACCTCCGCATGGTGTAGATACTTGAATAGTGTTGTCTGGACTGGCTCCTCCAGTTGGTGTTCCTTTTGTAGATGTACTTCCTGCTGTATGAGTTCTTCCGAACTTTAGTTGTCTAAATGGTGGTTTTGTATTTGTTGTATTAGTCACACATGGGTTTATGGGTTCCACACTAACATTAATATGGATAGGATTGATGTCTTCTCTTCCCGTTGTTAGACCTGTAGTCTTCCTCTCATATGTTGTGTGCAATATTTCCTCATTATGCTCCACAGCCCTGAGATCCTCTACCTCTTCCTCATCACTCGCCAAGCCTTCCCTTGCGGCTAAGACTCTGTTCTTGGTATTCACCTTGTATTGGTAGGGTACTCTGCTATGCATATTTCTAGTTGTCGCCATGATCCTCTTGATCTGGTCATCATCCATCACTATTGGGTCCAAGGGTTACTCCTTATTTCCTTCATCCTTTCATCCTTCCATTTCTCCTTTCTATGTCAGTGCTTCCCCCCTTCCTCTATGTAAGCAGGGAAGTTAAGTTGTCCAATTCCATTATCATTACACCTTTGTTGTATAGAAGTATCTTGATAGAGTTATACAATGATCTAATGTACCTTTCTCAAGGTCCATGTAGAAAATCTTGCTCCACTGCACTGTACGATTTCATTGTATCTACCGCAAACTCTGTTATAAATCCTGCTGCAATATTGCCGAGCCAAAAGCATATTGTGTGGGTGAATTGTTGTTCACCTACTATAACTACTCAATCTGGACTAGGGTCCACTCTAACTATCAGATCAGGTTCGTTGCGTGGTTATCCTTCAACCTTAGTATCCACTCCGTCAATAAGTGTGGAAAATCACAGAAAAAGACTTCATGCAAATCAATAAACACATATTTCTCAAGATATATGTGGGGTGTTATTCTAGGGTTTATGTTATATTTTAGTGAGAAATCCATCTCTTTTGTCCTTAGCCATATTTTGATCTCTTCTTTTATGGGATTCCACAGTCTCAACATCCCCTTCTAGTAGCTCATTGATTTATTTTCTTCTTTAATATTCTTACGTTCTTCCTGTTCTCATCTGCTCAATCCTTCTATTGTTCCTACCAATGACAACATAACCATTTGTTGGTTAGCGATATATCCTGTCTGATTTTATTGACCCAGGGTTCATGTCTATTCAGGGTTCCAACAAAGCCTCTAAAACTATCGTCCTTCCTAATAAACTAGAAGGAAACACAATGCATAGGGTGCACTGCGCTGATTCACCCGAGATAGTATTAATGGGTGGCTTAAATACTAATGTGTTTGCAGCCTAGGATTGAGTGTGAGATCTAATAAATGTGTATTGATAGTGCTATTGTAACTTATTAACGCAGTATATTGTTATCACAATTTATGTAAGAAATATAATAACTAATTCATTCGGCTTATCAATATCAACTGAAAGACAATAAGGAAATTCATGAGCATAACAAAGATGTTACCATGGTTCACCCCCTGGGCTACATCCACAAATATTTAGCTCTTATCTCTTTTATTATAGTCGTTCGGTTGCTACAGCACCACACGCTTTACAACTCTTCTCTGTTAGGTTAAGATCTATCATGAGGTGGACTAGATCGCACTAGGATCCTCAGCCTATGATCTAAATATCAATATCTAGCCTCCTCCATCCTCTCTAGCTGAAAAACTTACAAAAGTAGGTTATACCACAAAATATTACATACCATTCACTTCCTTGTATTTGTATCTCTATATCTCTATCGACATGCTACAACAATTAGCCTCTCTTTGATGAGACCTACATAACTATATTTATATGTTTCTGGCTCTTCAGCCATTAAAATATATTACCAAAACCCTAACCCTAATGTTGTTAGATCTTCCATGCATGTGCACGTGTTGTTCTTCCTTCCAGCTGTCCTTTCCTTGTGCATGCCTTCTTTCCCAAAATCACCTTGCATTTTTGGTTTGGTCTGCTTCCAATAGGTGGCTGCAATACTCAGGGGCTTCCAACCTGTGAATGGGTGGAGATATGTGATTGTACCTTGTGATCTTTATTTATCTAATCTAACCTCTTGATTAAAACAATTCTTATTAATCATGCATTTAGAGTATCAGATCTAACTAATTCTTCATTCATTCATCTAGCATTCAATACCTAACAACAATAGAGATGCATACATTCAATCACATAACACAAGTGTTACCGTGGTTGAGCCCCTCCTGGGTTACATCCAAAAAGATCTAACTCTCAATATTTTTATTATGTCTCAGCAATATCTCACGCAGCGCATGTTTACAGTTTGGATCTTACAATCTCAAAAGGCTGCTCGATCCTTGTGAGGCTGACTAGATCACACTAGGATCCTTATCCTGTGATCTAACCCTTGGTTTCAAGTTTCTCACTCCTTCTCTAGCTCACCAGCTTACAAAAGAGTATAGTTCTTACAACCCTTGCACCTTTCAAACGCTCCTTTTGTCCTTTGCTTCCTTTCCGACTCGTCTCTCCTTTTCTCCTCTCTCTCTCTTATATGTATCTCTCTCTATCTCTCTCCTCCTAAGTACTAATTATATATATTCTTGGCTCATCATATATTACAATAAATTGCAAAAACCCTAAACCTAACATCATTAGGTCTCCCTTTCATGCACGGCTCACATGCTTCCCTCGCACGTGTTTCTCTTCCTTCTAGTTGTCCTTTCTTCCCTTTGTGCTTCTCTCCCCAAAAATAGCCTTTTCCCCAAATTGGGTCTGCATCCAATAGGACCCCAACACTGACATGTGGTTCGTCCTGAGCCACCTATGCTTTGTGTGCTTCACCAACAGCTCTTACTAGAGTATGGAACTTGTTTGTGAGTTCCCTTGCTTGTGTTTGAGCCTGCGTGGTCTTTTCTCTGAGCACATCCAACACTTGCTCTATGATCTCCTTGCTGATCATTTCTGCACACTCTTCCTGAGTTTGCACCATGTTCTTCTTTGCCTCCTCATCCTACGCAATGACCTATGCTGCTAGCTATTGGAGAGGTTCCATTTGAGCTTGTTGATCCTTCTTCCGTGTTTGCATGACTCTTAGCTCTGCCTACAGCTTCTTCATGTCTTGTACTCCTTTGAGGCGCTCAATGATATTAATAATTTTCTGCCTCTGCTTGAGCTCTTGGATAGCTACAATTATATTTTCCTCTTCCTAGTCCCAGTGCTGGACATGTTGATCTTCCTCTATCTTTGTCCAAAGTTGTGTTTCCCTCTCAAACAAGTCGACAGTTGCGCTGACTTGTCGCTCCACTTAATCCATATGTCTGATTAATTCCTTCTTCCTTTGTTCCTTCACCTCTGGGGGAGTGGTAGGAACAAGTTGTTCCCCAAGATTCTCTATCTCCTGCTTGTATTGATCAATTGTTTGCACAATATGATCAAGTTTTTGCATTTTCATGGGATCTGCTATTTGCGCGCTCTTTGAAATTCTGTCATAGGATACAACCAATCCCTTCTCGAGCCTATCTGCATGATATTTCTCATCTCCGGTCTTGAGCTTCACTTGATAAAGCACCAACTCCAACTCCTCCTTGTTGTCCTTTGTGTTTTGTAACTCTATTGTGTCTGTTTGTGTGCGCAACTGCACCTCGCGTGACACTGACTTACAATTTGTATAGTGCCTTGGTTGGTATTTGATTCATTACCCACTATATTTGTGCCAGATATTTCAAAGGTGTATGGCCGACAATATCATTCATGTGCATCATGCTGTGTGTAATGTGGAAATTTGGGCTTGCCTGTGCTATCGTATGGATCATCGCATGTTCTCTCGGCGCAACCTTGGCTCTTGCTTTTGATGTTGTGAGGAATGTCTATGTTCCTCTATTCTCCCTCTGTGCTTCTTTGATTTGCTTTAGGACCTACCTTAAGTCGGCCAACTCATTCTAAATATGGTCCCTTTGGTGTTGGGCTTCTTTAAAATTCTCCGATACTCGGTCCTGGACTCTTTCGGCCACAAGGGTCGTGTCATCCTCAGTGATTGTATACTCTAGCATTTTCTTGTGCACCTTGTCATTTTTTGCGTGCACCCCAATGTGTATCATCAACCTCTTGGTTTTTCCTTGTTCCTTTTGGGTAAAACTTGATGTGGTTCCTTGCATTGTCTCAGCCTCTTTTTCCTGTTCTTTCGTTGCCTGGGTGGTATCCTTTGTCCCATCATGGGTACCTTTCTTTGGCACACCCCCCTTCTTTTTTTGTGTCAGTTTCTGACTTGTATTTGGCTTCTTAGAAACAACTTAGTCTCTGATAGGTATCTGATCTTGCCCTACATCAGCCTCCTTTCCTGTGGGAATCTATTGAGTCAGAACTAGAGCTCTCCAGTCATCGGACCAATCCTTGATTTCCATCTCTGCGTCTTCTTCCTTGACACATTATTGTATTTGTAACCATTCATTCTCAGGATCCCTTCGTTCTTGGATCCATACAGTGTGCTTGATCTCTTTGAGGTTAGCAATGTCTCAGTATTGCATGACCACTTTCGGAGTAATTCTCCAAGTGTTGGGAATGATTTCTTGGAGGTCATTGTAATATCCTATGAACATACTTGCATTTGTACTTTTGACTTTCGGGTCCAAAGTGATCCCCAATGATATGTACCACATTGTGAAACAACAATTGGTCCTTTCACAAAAGTGTGTGTACTAAGGCTCCTTCCATCTGATCAAGGCAATCAAGATGAGTAGCCAAGAGTAGTGAAAATTTGTTCCCAAATCCTGCACGTCTCTGTAGTCCTCAAGAAATAGGTTTAGTAAATATAGGTCCCAGCTGAGGATAATGCCCTCCATGCACTGTGCTGTAGCCATGACAACCTTGACAGGGACTTCCTCCTTGCAACACTTCCTAAGCAATTTCCATGCCATGAGTTTGGTGGCCATCCTTGTTGTTGCATCGCTGATGCACTTGATGATGGTTCCACATGACCCTCTCTCTGTGCCATATGTATTGACATAGCACGCCACCCTGGGCATCCGCTCCCACCAGGACCACTCTTCCTTCAGCCCAAAGAGATAAATTTCTCTTTCAAATCCCTTATCGGACTTTTCCGCACCCACAGGATGCTCCCCTAGATGGCATCTTCCACTGGATGATTCTTCCACTTGACCAGATACTCAAAGTATTTCTTTTGCTTGGTCCTTTTGCTCACTCTCTTGTCCAGTATACATTCCATCTGTGGCTTCTCTGCAATTGGCATCTTCTTCTACCACTGGACCTTTGGCTATTCATCACCTTTGGCTCCTACTTCCTCAGCCTTATATGGATATAAATCTGAGACATTGAATGTCGGAGATATTCTGATCTCATCCGGCAATTCAATTTCATACGCGTTCTCTCCTAATTTCTTTAGGACTCTGCATGGCCCAATTTTCTTCATTTTCATATTGTTATATGTTCCCCTTGGGAACCTTTCCTTCCTCAAATGTTCTAGAACTAGATCACCAACTTTGAACTGAAGTTGTCTCTGATGTTGATCCGCTCTGCACTTATATCCTTGATTTGTTGCTAGTAATCGCTCCTTCACCCTGCTGTGAAGTTCTTCCATCGCCTCTACGAATTCTTCAGCGCTTGCGCTCTTGGTCATTATCTGATCTGAATCCCTCAGTTTAGATACTCCTCTTGGATGCCTACCATATACAATCTCAAATGGACTTTTTCCTGTGCTTCTGTTCACTGAGTCGTTGTATGAAAACTCTACTTGTGGCAACACATTGTCCCAACTGCTATGGTTCTCTGTTACCAAGCTTCTGAGTAAATCTCCCAGGATTCTATTTACCACCTCTATTTGCCCATCCATCTAAGGATGATAGACAGAACTAAACATCAAGTTATTTCCCATATTCTTCCAGAGTGTCCTCCAGAAATGTCCAATGAATTTCGTATCATTGTCCGATACTATGCTTCTAGGTAAACCATGAAGTGTAACGATCTCCTTGAAAAACAAATTTGCTATATGAGTCGCATCGCTGGTCTTCTGGCATGGAATAAAATGTGCCATTTTAGAAAACCTGTAGATCACCAAAAAGATTTAATCATGTCCTCTTTGCGTCCTTGGTAGTCCCAATACAAAATCCATGTTGATTTCATCCCACGGCCTCTCGAGTATGGGTAATGATTGATAGAATCCCGCATTCTGCTTCCTGCCCTTTGAATGCTGGCAAATTCTACATATGTCAACATACTTCTTGACATCTGTTCGCATCCTCGGCCAAAAGTATGCTTCGCTCAGCTTTGCAAATGTCTTGTCGTGGCCAAAATGCCCTGCCAAGCCTCCACTGTGCTTTTCTCTTAGCAAATTCTCCCTCATGGAGCAATTTGGAATGCATAGTTGATTTCCTTTGAACAACAATCCATTTTGGATCATGTAATCCATTCATGGGATTCTGTCTTTGAGAAATGGATTCTCAGCTGCTTCATATGCCTCTGCAAAATCTGCATCACCTGCATACATGTCCCTAAGGTTTTCAAAACCCAATGTCTTGACTCGGAACTCCTGCAGCAAAAAACACTTCCTGCTCAAAGCATCAGCCACTTTGTTAGCAGTACCTGAAATGTGTTTAATTACAAATGTAAAATTCTGCATATACTCTACCCATTTAGCATGTTTCTGATTCAACTTCTCCTGTTGAGTCACAAACTATAATGCATGATTATCACTATACAAAACAATTCTTTTGGGATCAAGTAATGCCTCCATTTCTTCAATGCCTGTATGATAGCATAAAATTCTTTATCATACGTGGAGTACTTTACTTTTTCCTCATCCAGCTTCTCACTGAAATATGCAATTGGTCTGTCCTCCTAGCTCAAGACTACTCCTATGGCAAAGCCACTTGCATCGCATTTCTCCTGGAACACTTTTGTAAAATCCGGCAACACCAAGACCGGATGTTCTATGATCTTCCACTTCAACAGATTGAAACTCTTCTCTACCTCTTCAGTCCAATGAAAAGATTTATGTCTTATCTTGACAGTATCCATCATTGCTGCGCTAATTCCACTGAAATTCCTGATGAATTTTTGGTAGAAACTAGCTAGTCCATGAAAACTTCTCACCTCGAAAATGTTTCTCTGTGATGGCCAATTTTTAATTACCTCCACTTTACTTGGATCCATCTTCAATTCATTTTCCGATATGACAAACCCTAAGTAAATGAGTTCTGTCTTCATAAATGAAGATTTCCTCATGTTGATCAATAGGCTCTCTTGCTGTAGCTTCCTCATTACTGTAGCTAAATGCTTCAGATGTTCTTCTTTTGTTTTGCTGAAAATCAATATGTCATCTAGATAAACAATGAAAAACTTACCAATGAATTCCTTTAGCACTTCATTCATTAACCTCATGAAGGTACTTGGTGCATTCGTCAAGACAAACGGCATGACTAGCCATTCATACAACCCTTCGTTGGTCTTGAAGGTTGTCTTCCATTCATCGCCTTCCCTCATGCAAATCTGATGGTATCCGCTTTTCAAATCAACCTTCGAAAAACATTTGGCTCCACTTAAATAGTGCATCAAGTCATCCATCCTTGGTAATGGAAACCTGTACCTGATGGTTATCTTGTTAATGGCTCTGGAATCAGTGCACATTCTCCAACCTCCATCTTTCTTTGGACTCAGTATCGTTGGAATGACACATGAACTTAAACTTTCCCTAATCAGTCCTTTATCCAATAGTTCCTATACCTACCTTTTAACTTCTTCGTTCTCCTACGGTGTCAACCTATACAAAGCTTTGTTTGGAAAATTTGCTCCTGGTATGAGGTTTATATGATGACTCACACTCCTTACTGGTGACAACGAATGAGGTAATTTGTCTACCACAATGTCAGCGAACTCTTCCAGCAGTTCCTGAATTTCTTCCGGCAAGTCATCCACTCTTGTGCTGGTCAAAACAACTTTCGGTTTCCTGACCACAAAGAATTGTGGATCTTCCTTCTTCTTTACTTCTACCAAAAGTTCCTTCCCACTCATG
>SNQJ01S0057310.1:25243-47485 GCA_010110895.2 Picea sitchensis
GTTTCTCCTGCAGCGATTCCGTTGTATGCGATAACCCCAAAATGTCGAACCTCGACTCTCCGGGATCTCACGCCATGTGTCCCTACTATGATCAATGACTCTGATCCTCTTGGGAAATCGCTAATCGCAGTTTCATGCACAAGACTCTTGGCTCTGGAAATTTTGATTCTTTGATGAGCTGAGCTCCACTGACTTCCCTGACTCCTTGACACGTGCCTCACCTAGATCAACAACTAAGATCCTTTCAGGAAATCGCGGATCGGGATTCCCTCCTGCGAGATTATTACGCCTCTGGAAACTCCGATTTCACGATGAGTTGAATCCCGATGACCCCTGAATCCTTCTCTACACGCTAAGGTTTAAACCATGCACATCTCCTTGGGATCTAATGCTTGATGGGAATTCACTGTTGGCCTCGGCAAATCCTAACCATCGATTCTTCTCCACGAAGATTCCTTGGAGATGGCTAAGTGTTCCTTCCAGAACCCACTCTCCAACGCCTGCGCTTGCGACCTCTGCTCGAGTCTTCCTCGATCCAAACCTCCTGGGCTCTCTTTCAATGATACCACGAAGGTGCTATACCTCCTGAGCTTTTCCACTCTGATTCTTCAGAGGAACTTATGCACACTCCTTGTGCTCAGCATTCAACACCTCCCAAGTGTTGAATTCTTCCAACTCTATGCACTTCCTGCAGCAGTTCTTCAATCTCCTTTGCTCAGATTAACAACTGAGACTCCTTATTCAGCCTGCACACTTCTTGCATGGCTTCAATGACTCACTTCCACTTCTGGGTGAATGAGAATAAGAGTTCAACTACTGAGCCTTCATCAATTCACTCCTTGCGGATGAATTCGACTGCACACCTTGCAGGAATCTCCTGGCTTAGATAGAGAAACAATTGAAGCTCGTTCTGTCTCTTTCAAACTTCAGTTTAAGACATGAAATCATATGAATAGTGTATACAAAGAAAATGCATAACCAGAGAACAAACATTCATGAGCATAACATCAACACACAGAGAAAACAACACAGACCATGAGTTTGAATCAAAGCTTCCTTCTATTAATTCAATATCTATACATGGGTGTTCTTCATACAATTCTCTGCTGCTCTTCTTGCTCTCCAACTTCAATAATATTACAGTGCACAATGAGGGTGTCTATATTCATTTACCCTCTCAGAATCTAAACTATCAAATCTAGACTTAAACCTCCTATCTACCAGCATTAAATCTATTAAATGCAGACTATCTACTTCAGACAAGAGCGTATGGCTTGAGGTCTGATACAAAATACAAAGGTGCTCTCTCATAAATGCATCATTTATACATTGGCGCATCATCTTGAATGAAAAATTTAAAAAGTTTCGGCTGGCCTTGTCCAGTTGTTCGTTGCTTTCCATGCTGGCTCGCTTGTCATGGGCTGGCGATGCTCCTACATCATGTATTCTTCATCTCTTCCACTGGTGCCTTCTCCTTTTTCTTGTTGTCAAGGTACTGTGCAGGATTCCCCCCCGAGAGGGAATCCTTGTGATATAAGAAATGATCTCTACATCTATCGAGACAAGATCTTACACCCATACATACCCTATGTGGGTGATTACCATCAGCTTCTTAACATAGTTTTTTACATCGCAACATCTTCCAAAATGTGGGATGTCTAACAGGTTCATAATTTCGGTGTTGGCCAATCTGGCTGTCCACTGTTTTGGTAGTAAAATTGGATCATTGAAGTGCCCTATACCCATGCTATCAAAGTAGACTTATTTTGCAAATTCATGGAATTTTTCCACGTCGACCACATCATGGTATGAGTACCATAGTTTTTCAATGCACCCCAAAAGATTAGGCGCTTTCTGCACCCCTTCCAGAATGCGTGAAAAGACTATGGATGTTGCATCCTATCTACATGGTGATCTTGCTATGAGGTGTTTTCCCTTTCATTGTGGTGGCTGACTTGAGGTTCCAACCTCCATTTCTATGTCGTCCTCATATTCCTCTAGCCATCCGATAACATCTTCTATTATACCCTCATGTTGTAGCTGTGACGTTGTTGTGTGTGACCTTCCTAGCATGGTTTCTTCTATCAGGTTTGGGACTATCCCATTTACCCTCGGGGCCTCATCATGGTGTTCATGGCATAAAGGATTTCTTGTGTCCTTGGCCTATTGGCCCTATCCCATTTCTTCCATATCAATGTCCATGCCAATGACTGTTGTTGATTGGGTTTCCTCCACCATGGGTGTGGGGCTCGCTGGTTCCATATTGGTGAGGGAATTTCGTCCAAGTTGATGAATTTGGTAGTCTGTGCGGGTGATTGTTTGATTCCAAGTGGTGGTTGTGGTACTCTGAGGTTGCTTCAAGGTTTTCTATAGGCCTAGATCGGTGCACCTAGCTGGGGTGGTGCCATGGTGGATAGGATTGGTCTCTGTCAAGCTAGTTCACTCTATAGCTTTTGCTGGATTTCCCTCTGCTCCGTATACTCTTGCTCTAGGATTTTTCAATTTCACAATAACCCTTTCGTTACCCGCATGCCTTCCTTATATAGAAAGTGGTGTGAAACGTCTCGGAGAAGTAACCCAAGTTGTGGTTTAAATGACTTGATATTTCCCACGTACGTGACATTCAATTCCCTTGATGCCACCAGTTGGCGTGATTAATGCAATGTCTCTTCAACTTTTCTTGTTATTCAATTTTGATAGACACTGCCAGTTGGTGCCTGTTTTCCTCACCCACCATTTTTCCCATTTCTTCCTTTTTCTAACCGTTGGTCCTTTTTCTAGCGCGTTATGTTTTCCAAGTGCATGGTATGTTGTTTCATCGGTGCGCATGGAAATTTTACTTTTGTCATGATAACTCTATTTTAGTTGTGTCCTATCTTCTGGTGATTAGTGCGATAACCCCCTGTTTCTACGTCCATTCCTTTGTTGTTTGGTGCAATATTCTCTTTTTTTTTTTGAGTGCTAGGAGGTCGACTGTATCTATACAATTTCAGTCAACTCCCATTGATCATTCCTCTAAATTCTATTCCTCCCAAATCCTTCAACTGTACAACTCCCCCATCTGTGACAGTATTTACTTCATATGGTCCAACACAATGCATTCTGATTTTTCCCGGGTGCTGAAGATATTTATAGTAGTACATCAAGACTAGGTCTCCCTCCTTGAAACTTTTCCTTTTAACATGTATATCATGCCACTATTTGTCCCTTGCTTTATGTACCTCTTGATGAAACCCTACTAGAATCCTATATTCTTCCATGAGCATCATCTAACTTAGCCTTTCTTGTACTGTGCCTTGCTCTGTCATGTTATTAATTGTTACTATGTGTGGGCTAGGTACCAAAAATTATAATGAAACCACTTCTTCTTGTCCTTACGCCAACCTGAATGGTGTCTGCCCTGTCAATTTTTTACAAGTGGTCCTGTAGGCTCATAGTATTGATGGTATCTTCAAGCCTCAATTATCCCTATTGAAATTGAAGATCTTTGTCAGTGCATTCTCTAGGATCTTATTAAGGGCTTCCACTATTCCATTTGATTGAGGATGATATGGTGTAATATTTTGATGATAGACTTCAAACTCCTCAGTCATAGACTTAATAGTGTTGTTAATGAATTGAGTGCCTTGGTCACTCATCAAAATCCTTGGGCATCCAAATATAGTGATCACTTTCTCAAACAAGAAGTGTGTTGATGTCTCTACACTACAATATTTTACTGTTGTTTCTTTTGCCCATGTTGTTAAGTACTATATTGTAGTAATAATATACCTTTCTCCTGACCTCTTTATTGGTGGGTTAATTGGTCCTACAAAGTCTACTTCCCATTTGTCGAATACCTGCAAGCTTAATTGTGGATTTAGGGGAATCTCATCTCATCTATTCGGTTTACCAACCCTATGGCATACATCAAATCTCTGGCAGTATTCATTTGAATCTCTGTGAAGAGTCGACCACCATAGTCATGCACCCAACACCTTTTGTGCAGTAGCTTTGTCTACATAATGTCCTACAGCTATTCCCTCATGGGCCTCTGCTAAAATCCTAGGTCTTTCATGTTCTAGTACACATCTTCTCAAGATGTTTTTTGCACCCATATTGTATAAGTGTCCTGAAATCAATTGATAGTTTACTACTCTAACTACCAGGTATTTCTTCGGCGCAATGTTTAATTCTCGTGGCATAGTCCTTGTACTCAAGTATTGAATGATGTCATCAAAATTCTCATCAACTACTTAGACTGAAAATAATTTTTCATAGAGGAAATTATCCTCTAGATTTGTAGGTTCTTCTCCATTGGTGATCCTTGACAGGTGATCAGGTCCTACATTCAACTTCCCTGGTTTTACCATCACTTCAAATTCAAATTCCTGGAACAACAATAACCATCTACAAATACTCCCCCCCCAACATTGGCTTGTTGACGAGGTAATTGAGCGTTGAATGATCTGTAAACATATTGAAATTTTTACCCAATAAGTAATGTCTGAATTTCTAAAGTGAGTAGACCATATCTAGGCCTTCTCTTTCTGTGGTATTGTAATTTTTCTTTGACTCTGACAATTTTCTACTAGCCAATGCTATAGGGTGGTCCAATTCTCTCGTTCTCAGTTGTGCCAGGATATCTCCAAGTTCTATAGCTAATGCATCTACATGCACATGGAATGTATTTTCCCAATCTGGGAATATTAGTATTGGTGTGGTTACCATCTTCTCTTTTAGAGTCTCCAATCCTCGCTGACAGTCCTCATTCCAGTGAAACTTGCTATCTTTTTTCAATAGTTTCTCCATTGGCACAGTGATCTATGCATACCCTTTTATGAATTTCCTGTAGTATCCTTTGTGTCCCAATGTTTCTTTTAACTGACGTACTGATTTTGTTGGTGGTAGATTAAGAATTATTGCAATCTTGGAAGGATCTACTAGCAAGCCTTGTTTGCACACTATATGGCCCAATAGTCCAAAAGGGTGTTCCAAAGATGAACTTATTGATTTTTAGAGATATTTCACACTACCTTCATCTTTCTAACAACAACCTCAATACCTCTACATGGTCTTTCAACAAACTATAGACTATCCAATTGTCTGGATATACCTCTAGAAACTGGTGGATGAATTCTTTGAATGCAACTATGACTACTCTGGAAAATATTGTTGGTGCATTATTTAGTCCAAATAGAATGACTGTGTACTAGTAGGATCCCCATTATGTGGAAAAAGTGGTCTTGCACCTGTCTTCTGGAGCTATCTTGATATGATGGTATCCTAATAATCTATCAGTGAATGAGTAAGCTTCTTGGCCTCCTACATTCTCCAACATCTCATCTCTGAAAGGGGTAGGGAAAGGGTCATGTAGGAAAGCATCATTCAACTTACTTAGGTCGACACATATCCTTATCCCTCCCTTCTTCTTATCCTGAACTACCATAGGGATTACCCATTCATATTCCTCCACTGGTTCTATGATTCCAGCCTCCAACATCCTGTCAATTTTTGCTCTCACTTTTTGTTTATATATTGGGTTTAGTCTATAGGGTCTATGTATGAACGATATTGCCTCATGTTTGAGAGGTATTGATCCGGATTTTATGAGAAGAATGAAATGAATATAGATTATTAACATATTCTTAAAAGAGAATAACAAAGATACAATAAAAATGGTTTTCTATTCAATAAGGAAATAAGATGAAACTGTAAAATGCAGCGGAAAACAAGCTTGCTGGAATGGTGGCGGATTATCTCTGAGAGGAGATGTGACAGCTGCACTCATTCACAAGAAGATGATTACAATGAGGTTATTAAGGATTTTTTACAATAAACATGAGTGTCAAAAACCCTATACATCCAAAAACCTAACCCTAGGAGATGAAGCGCCAAAAGTCATGTGGGCCCCGTTTGGGTAAGTCAGTACATCAACTTCCCGAGGTTGTAAATTTTGCATACGATCTCTGTTTTAGGCGCATGATAGCATGTTGGAAAGATATATCTGAGGAATACCATTGTTGACCAAAATTTCATGAAGAAAATCTTCGACCGAAAGATACACAAAAAAACGTCGTTTAGGGCCTCAAAACGAATCCGGAAGTTTAGGACATGAAAAAATACTAAAAATAGTAAATTACAAAATTTCCATAAAGTTATTTTGAGCTAGCTAGAAAAAGTGGGTGGCCACCAATAAATACCTGGATCAATCCTCCCTCCTTAGGAGGCAATGGTCTCCATTGTGTTGATTTACCTCATCAAATGAGGAAATTTCTGTTGAATTTGGCCCTGGGTGAGCCATTTGCCTTGGTGCAGGAACTGCCCTACTTTGATGACTTGATAAAGTTGGATCCTTTGTTGTTGAGTGCCCTTGATCCATTTGTCCACAATTGAATCATTGGATGCCTTGTACAGTCAAGATTGAGCTTTGTTGGTGTAAATTGTTCTGCTACGTCTCAGGTGTCCAATAATGGTGGGAAATAAGGTCGAAGGATGTCCATGTTGAACACTCGGTGCAGGCCAAGAAAAGGATGAATGTTGAGCTCAAAATCATTATCCCCCACATCCTTGGTTATGGTGTATGGCCCATAACAGAGTGGGTGAAGCTTCCAATGGGGTCTTGTAAGGCGTTCTTTCTGCAAGTGCAACCAAACTTTGTCGCCCACTTGAAATGTATGTGGTACCTAATGTTGATCATGGCGTTGCTTGTACTTGTCATTGGAATTATGTTGGATATCCTGAACATGTTGGCGGATGTACTAGATTTTCTCAATGAATCAGGTGGATTTTTCAACTTCAATTAGAGAAGGAGATGAGTCGGTCGAGGTGACCGCAAGGGGAAGTGCAACATCTATGGGACCCAATGGTTGGAATCCCAACCCCACCTAAAAGGGGATGTGGTCGATTGAGCTATGTAGGGCTCAGTTGCATTTATGTTGGACATAGGGAAGACTCTCATCCTATGTGTGAGGGTACTTGTAATTATACATGCATAGGATATGCACGATCATGTGATTTACGACCTCGATTTGGCCATCTGTCTGGGGGTGGAAGGTCATGGATTTGGTGAGCTTGGTGTCCAGGAGTGACCAGAGGATCGACCAAAATGTGCTGACAAATCTATTGTCCCAATCTGAGATAATGGTTTGTGGGATTCCAAAATGTACCCAGAATCGTTCAAGGAAGAGCTTGGCGGTGGCTTCTATTGTGATGCTCTTCTTCCAAGCAACTAGAATCACCATCTTATAAAAGAGATCAACAACCAAAAAAACATAGTCATTTCCCCACTTGGTGGATGGGAGGCCTGACATGTAGTCCATTGAGATGGATTCCCATGGCCAGTCAGGAGTAGGAAGAGGGGTGTACAGGCCCTGTTTCTTAGTGGCCGGTTTGGAAATAGCATAGGTAGTGCAGGACCTGATATACTTGTTGACCTCCTGTCAAATTTTCATCCAGTAGAAATGTTTCTGTAGCATTGCCACTGTCTTTCAACACCAAAGTGTCCTACCTCCCAACTGTAGTGGGCTCCCCAGATCAATTTCACTCACTCACTTGATGGAACGCAGATATGGAACAAATGACACAACAACCCATCCTAAAGATGGAAATTATCGACAATTGAATTTGCACCCAACATTTGGTATATGGTGACGAAGTATGGGTCTATTTCATAGAGTTGGGGCCATCCAAAGGTCTCATGGCCACAAGATTCTAGAACCATGGTGAGTGCCACAACTGGTGGTCTACTGAGGCAATCAATGATGAGGTTGGTGCTTCTTGTTTTATACTTGATGTTGAGGTGGAATTTTTGTAAGTATGTGGACCACTTTTAATGGTGGTCATTCTATAATTTTCCTTGTGTCTGCATGAACTACATTGGCTTATGATCAGTGTGGATGACTGTCTCCTTCCCAAGAATGTAATGTCTCCACTCACGGTAGGATTTCATAATGGATTACATGTCTTTATCGTAAGTAGGGTACATATGAAAAGAATCTGATAGTGTCTCACTATGATAGGCCATGGGGTGGCTGTGTTGAGTGAGAATGATGCCCATAGCATAGTCTGAAGCATCTGTTTCGATCTCAAAGGGATGTTGCAGGTTTGGTAGTGAAAGTAATGGGGCTGAGCACAAGCATTGCTTCAAATCATTGAATTTTTTTTTTTGGGATCGGCCCCATGCAAATTTTTCCTTACCACCACCCCTGGTTATTTGGCCGAGGGCCCACGCAATATGGGAGAATCACAACATGAACCTGCATTGGAAATTGGAAAGCCCCAAGAAGCTCTGAAGCTCGGTGAGTGTGGATATGGTTGGAAAATCACGAATGACTTGGATATTGGCTGGATCCACATGTACGCCATGTTGATCAATGATGTGGCGTAGGTAATGGACCCTTTCCATGCAAAAGGAGAATTTTTCCAAGTTGGCATATCGCTTGTGCTATCGCAGGGTGTGGAGAACCTGTTGAATATTATACAAGTGTTCTATCCAAGACTTGTTGTAAATGAGAATGTCATCCAGATATGCCACTACAAAATTATTGGTGAATGGTCGCAGGATATCATCCATCATCCTCATGAAAGTGGTTGGAGCATCATTTGGAAAACCAAAGGGCATGACTAAACATTCCAAAATTCCTTCTTTTGACTTGAAGGTGGTCTTCCATAAATTTGACAGTTCTATCGGGACCTGGTGCTAGCCAGAATTCAGATCAATCTTACTGAAGTATTTTCCCCCCATGAGTTGATTAAGGAGGTTTTCGATCCGGGGAATTGGGTATTGGTTTCTGAATGTGATTTTATTCAGGGTTCAATAATCAATGCAGAGTCACTAGGTAACATCTTTCTTTTGTACCAACATAATTGGTCTCTTGCAAGGTGATGAGCTGGGACGGATGTGCCCCTTATGGAACAGTTCTTGGATCTGTTGCTTGATCTCCTTATTCTCTAACATAGAGAGATGATAGACTAACCCATTAGGAAATGATGCATGGGAGGTCAGATTGATGGGGTTCTTTACCTGATAGTGCAGAGGTTCCCTGGTAGGTGAGGATAATATATATGAGTATTCTTCGATGACCTTATCTACTTGCTTCTATTTTGTGAAGAGGTCGGCCACAGAGACCCTAGATGTGGCTATGATCTTTTGCTCATTCTGAGAGCGATTCATGAATAATACAAACTTCCCCATCTTAGATATTACCTTCCTGCATTCCTTGGCAGAGATCAAGAAAATAACACTAGGTGGGATTGCCTTGGGTATCCTGTACAATTTCCTGTTCAAAGTAATAATAACACTATGAGGCCTAGAATCATATACAACATGAAATTTTCATAAATAAGGTTGGCCCAAAATAACATCAAAAAATTTGATAGGAGAAACATCAACATCAATCTTTGAAGGGATTGATGTTGTACAATAGTCGACACTATTGGCTGACGCGAAGATTGCTTCCTTGGTAGAGACATCCAATGGTGTAGGGTTGTGGGTGCGATGTTGTAGATAGGGCCATCCACTTGACAACCTCTACTAATATGAGGTTCTTCTTGCTACCACTATCAACTATGAAGTATAGTGGGGCGTCTTTTACCCCCATCTGTGAATGGAAGAGGAACTCTCCTTCTTCTAGCTCGTCTGGTTCATCAGGCTTGAGCTTGGTGGTAGAAACAGTGGCACTGGGTTCTACGTCAATCATTCATCTTACCCTTTCTAGTTCTGACTCAGATTTGGAACCTACATATTATTCAAAGGATTTCACTTTTTCCACCAACTAATTCTTTGAGAGGCAGTCAACAATGCTATTCTAAGGGTTCTTATGGAAGTCGCACCACTTCATGGTATCTTTCTTTGTCTTTACGGTGTCCTTCTTTGCTTGTGGCTTGGACTGGTTGTCTTGAGATTGTCCATATTTTCTTTGTCCTTTGTTCTGTGGGTTGGGGATGCCCTTTCTTGTATTTTGCTGTGAGGGGTTCCCAGTCCCACATTGCCACATCTTTTGTTTGAGATTCTGCTCGATTTTGACATCATATGGGTAGGCCGCACCCAAGGATGACATGTACAAAAATTCCATTTCGGTCTGGATGAATCTATGAAGAGTGCCACGATACTTGAGCACTATATGTTTCTCTGAATATTTGATACCAAGATTTGTGCGCAATGTATGGAAGATATTTGTGAACTTTGGCACTGCTTAGTCTCTTTCTTGTTGCAGTGGGGTTCATTTGGTATACAAGTTGTCATAACTTCCAACATGGTAGTATTGTTCCTTAATAGATTCCCTAAATTATTCTCAGGTGGTCATGAGTTTAAATAACGAGGGTTCATTTGTTTCCTTTTTCTCAAAGAAAGCTTCCCACCAATCTTTTCTATGGGGAACGACTTTGAGGAGTGCAAAAGTAACCTTTTCTCTATTCGGAAAGTTATGGACAAACAAATAACCTTATAGTAGATTCAACCACTTGTCTACACCATCTACATCTATTTGACCTTCGAATATAAGAATATCAAAGTTTATTTGTACCTTGAAGGGGGCGGTGCCTCCGCTCGAAGAAGATGTGTCTCCTGTTGGTAGTCGCCGAAGGATTTGTGCGAAACTATCCATCATCTCATTCCTCTGTTGCATGAGGAATTCCTCAAGAATTTTTTTGAAAGGATCTCCTGTCCCATCATATTTGTTTTCTTTTTCCATGAGAGGTCACTTGGGCATGCAAGATCTTTGGTCCTCAAGAGAAACAAGCTCAAGACCCAATTCTTTGTACTTTGACCTCGTTGGGGACATGCATTAAGACGACAAGGAGGAGACCGCTCTGATACCACTGATGCAAATTTTATATGTAGAATGAAATGACTATAGATTATTAACATATGCTTAACACAGAATATCAGAGATATAGTAAAAATGGTTTTCTATTCAATAAGAAAATAAGTTGAAACTATAAAATGCAGCAGAAAACAAGCTTGCTAGAATGGTGGCAGCTTATCTCTGAGAAGAGATGTGACAGGTGCACTCATTTGCAAGAAGATGATTACAATGAGGCTCTGAAGGCCTTTTTACAATAAACACAAGTGTCAAAAACCCTAGACATCCAAAAACCTAACCCTAGGAGATGAAGCACCAAAAGTCATGTGGGCCCCGTTTGGGTAAGTGAGTACATCAACTTCCCAAGTTCGTTAATTTTCCATATGATATCCCATTGGAAATATCTATTCGAGGAATACCATTGTGGACAAAAATTTTAGGAAGAATATTTTTTGTGAAGATACCCAAAAAAACATCCTTTAGGGCCTCAAAATAGCTCTGGAAGTTCAGGACTCGAAAAACTACTAAAAATAGGAAATCAACAAAATTGCCACAAAGCTATTTTGAGCTAGTTGGAAAAGGTGGGTGGCCACTAATATCCACCTGGATTAGGTATATTCATTTCACCTAGCTATCCTTCTATTCCTTTCATTTACGTCAATGTTGTTAGGAACAAGTCACTATACTCGCGCAGTAACTCTGTTATGCTTTCTAATGTTTGCTCATCCTAGTAGTCTCCAATGTTGGCCATTTTGGGATTCTCAGCTGTCCCAATGTTGAATTTCTTCACCTTGATCAAAACAACAAATACTTTTGATTCCAGAGGTGGACCTTCCACCTCTCTTTAACCTTGTACTTCTAGTATCTGAATGTTGTGTGAGTCATCTTCCTCTCGTGCTTCTTCCTGCACATGGTAGCATGAAATAGTTCTTTTGTTGTTTGTCTATTATGTTGTTCATATTTTGTCATAAGTTAAATTTTCAGTTCTTTAATGAATATCACCCCTCTTATTTGTTTGAGTGATGATTCTATGTTGGGGTTCTCATGTTGAAATGAGAAAATGATTGTAAAACTCTGCTATAATACTGTCCAATCTGTAGTTCCTCTGCGCAATTCCTAGTCCGCATACTAGTTTTTTGGAATCCCTTCTAATGTGTGAATACAGTGATGAGGCCATTCTTCTAGTGGTGTCATCCTCCATAGTGTTCTACCCTTCTCCAAGTGTTATGTTGGTGTCCCTTGTCCATCATATCTCTGTAGTTGGTTGCTTCCTTGTTCTGCGCCAAATTTGATGCGCAATAACCACTTACATTGGTACCAATACTTGACTGTTGCTTTGTGCACACCCTAACATCTTGTAGGTGTTTCCTTGAGTGCTATATATAGAGCTAGGATCCTTTGATTTTCTAACACTTTATCTTCATATGTTGTTAAGAATGCTTGTTGTCCGACCCCTGGTTATGGAAGGAAGTGGAGTTCAAGGAAGAAAAGGTGGAATATCCACTTCACAGAAGACATAGTAACTGTTACTGGGATGAAGTGAGAAAAAGAGAAGAAAATATGGAGCGAAGTAAGGAAAATCAAGTAGTTCTATGAGAGGGTTGAGGATGAAAGATAAGCAAGGAATATGGATCAAGGACATCTCAGAAAGAGGGAAAATCCAACGTTAGCACCTCGCATGAAGAAAGGAAAGACAGACTGGCGAAGCCTAAGAAAAGCGGGTCAAGTTGACCTAGGGTTTTAATCTAGGGTTTTGGCACCCAGGCTTCGGCCTAAGGCTGTCGGTAAGGTATTGTGATGTATAAATAAAGGTCAATAGTAGCTGGGTTGTGTTGGTACAATATTGTTGTTGATATAGCCCTATTGTTGTGGTGAGATATCATTGTATTGAAAGAGAGAAGTGTTAAGTGAGAGAGCCTTCTGGTATTGCAATATCTTCAACTGTGTGTGAAGGTCAAGTCTTGCAGCTGGGTATGCAGGAAAGGGAGAGAAAGAGAGAGAAGAAAGAAGATCTACTAGCTAAGAGCACAAACACGAATTATAGGCTTTATCTTAATAAATCATAAGCACAGTTTTGTGGACATATCCCTAGAGAGGGTGAGCCACATACATCTTGTGTTGTGTGTGTGATTGATGCTTTGATCTCTCTCACTGTTATATTTTTATTTGCATTGTTGTATTATATTAGATCTATAATTATGAGGAGTAGATCTAGGGAGGAAATTGATATATGATGATTAATATGATGTTGTGAGACCCTCTTGATATTCCCTTGGTTGTAGACATCTCTTTCCTACCAACCGCTCATAGTTACTTCGGGTGAGACTGCATCTGCTTCGCAGGTGTTGTCGAAAGGGCCAGTAGCTAGGGCTTCTTGGTGCGCTCTTAGAGCTGAACCCTGGGTTTGCCCCTGTGCCAACAATGCTTCTACAAATATCCTTCTAACACTAACACTTGAGTTGAGAAAAATGTACAAATATCCTCCTTATCACCATGGTTTATGATATAATCTTGATCGAATTTTCTATTAATTAGAAATAATTAGGAAATAAAATGATTAAAAAGTCTTCTAGAAATGTTATTGAGTGATATTAGATAATTTCTTAATTTCGTCGCGAATTATTTGATTTTATTGTAGAAATAGACAATTATTGTTAAACTCAAGATAGCTAATAGGATTATGAAGATATGTAGACTATTGGAGGTCGAAGAAATCAAGTGCAAAGATGTTTTGAGGAAGATTGACTCTCTTTTTGTAATATTTATAAATAGTAAAAATAATCCTTGGGATGTCTCCATCCTTAGGATAGCTTAATTTACCCATATCGTTGTAATATATAGAGGGTGATGAACCATAGAGAAACATACAAGAAATTTATCCAAGTATTCGGATCTCTGAATTTCTCTGTACAAGTAGTCCATTGTAAATGTTTTACTAGTTATGGAATTAATAGAAACCTTGAGTGTTTTTACCATATTTGTGCACTAAGTTTCTAGCAATAGTACCTTTTGAAGACCGTGTGCACAGTCAGAAGGAGTTACTGTCTCAATCTGTAATCGTATCAATTTGATTTTAATTCTATGATTTAAATCTCTTTGCAATAGTTAAGATAAATGCATGAGTGTGTTGATGTTTTTATAAATTGGTTATGTTATTTTACAGAAGATAGATGTTTCATTTGAAGGTTATCGATTGTTGTTCCATTTCCCATTGTTGTAGTTTATCGCTTGAGAGTTCCTCTAATTTTCACATGCACCGTTCCTTTTCTTAACTTTATAGTTGTTGTTCCTTTAGAAAATCATTGATAGATTGGTTAATTAAGTGTTTTCATAGATTAAATTATTGTCTCTTAGCTAGATGAATTCAGAAAATTGGTTAATTCCTTTAATTCACATCATGTTATTGATTAGATTATAGTTCTATTGAATAAGATCTTAGTTTCATAGTTTTAATGAATGTGTGAGGAACTTGATTATTGATAAACTCATATTTGCTTTAACTAGATGATTTTAACCTCTACAACTATCTGCATAGACTTTGTTGATATTATTGAAAGAAAAGATGAATCCGAAGTTGATAAATTAATGTTAAACTAAGGTTTTTTTTAGGACATCTTTAGAGCCCAACATTTTGGATTCATTGTTAGGGAGAATGTCAAAGATAACATAGGTTTCCTCTCTGGATGATGAGGTATTTAAAATGGAAGGTAAGAACCTACATAGGAAACAAGTAAAATTCTTGTGCCAACACCTATCTTCAGCTGATGCATAGAGGTCATACAGGTACTTAGAATTCTGTGTGAGTGTGTATGACTAAGAAGAAAGAACCTGAAAAACCAAAACCCCCACTAAAAAATACAAAATCCCAGGTCCCGGTGCCCACTGGAAGAATCACTTTCATAGATGAAATCATCCAAAAAGATGAATCTCAAGCCTCGGTTGGACCTTGAAAAGGTTCTACCCGAATTCCTCAAGAAACAAATTCACCGACTACAACTCATGCTGAGGTTTGTAGTAGAACTGAAGGGATTGAAAAAAGTTTTCAAAATATAGATACTCCACCTCTCATCCCTTTAGATGAGGGAAATTCTTGTAATTTGGAAGAAGGAGAAAGGGAGACTAGTGGGTTGCTGAAGAAAATCCATCACCACCACCTGATCCTAGATCTTTTGTGATTTTGATTGTAGAAGGTACACCTAAAATCCCAGATAGAGGTAGCACAATTAAATCCACTAGGGGACCAAGTAATCAACCACCCCAAATAGAACACCCAGACCAAGAAATCCCTAAAGTCTATTGGTATATTTTCGACCAAATGGCACAACAAAATCCACCGTGACCCCAAAATTCCACTTTGGAATATCCTATAGTTGATCCGGTTGTTAATGCCCCAATGAAATCTATTCCATTACAAAATCTTCCATCCTTTCATGGATTGATCCCAAAGGACCTTGATGTGTTCTTATTCTAATTTTATGTCTTGTGTAGAGGCTATGACTACACCTCTGAACCCTAGAAACTGAAGTTATTCCCTTCCACTTTGAAAGGAGCAGCCTTGCATTGGTTTATGGGATTAGGAGGATGAACTATAAATTCCTGGGATGAAATGAAAAAAGCCTTCCTGATGAAATATCAACATTACTTTAGAACCAAGGATTTAAAATACGAAATCTTTCAAATGACTACAAAATAAAATGAGACACTAGAAGAATATGTTGAAAGGTTTCAATATAACTTGCAAACATCACCTTATGGTACACTACCAAGTGAGGTACTTAAAGCCACTCTGATAAAAGGTATGAAGAATGAATGGGTATAAATATTGAATTTAATTGGGAAAGATGATATTTATCAAGAAACTTATGATAACGTCATCCAATTGTGCATCAGGTGTTTACATGGAAGTACACAAACCAAACCGGGAATGTGGGCTCCCCTCACCAGAAATAGCAACATTACTAGCAGGGGTGTCACTCGAGTAGAATTTGGTAATATTTTAGAAAATTTCAAAACTAACATTTTGAGTACTTTGACTACACAATTGGATGCTCTGCAGGCTAAATAGAAACAAGCAGAAGAAAAAAAATAGTTGGCCATATTTTTCCACTGATGCAGAAAGAAGCATGGTCCGAGGGAGTGTCCTTTGGATGTGGTTCGAGTTTGTGCCATCTATGCCAAGGACCATGCGACAGAGCAATTTCCATCACTCCTAGGACTAAAAGTTGTCTTTAAAGAAGCGGAAGAGGAAGCAAAATTGATATATCTAATGGATCAACATTGCCAATGGCAGGCTTTTCCCCTAGATACACTACAAGTTCCTTCTTTATTTTCTGAGAAGTATAGTTAGTAGCATAATTCTGGAAACACATGGCAAGGCAAAACATTTTCTAACCCCACCTAGCAATCCCAACAATATCCTAGTGCACCATGGCCAAATCAACTAGCTGCAAATCCCACCTGGCCAAATCAATCAGCTGCAAATCCTACCTGGCCTAACTCTCAATACCCTACCCCATCTTGGCAGAATTCAAATAATAACCCCTATCCTTCATAGTGGACTAACATAGCTATCCAAGCCCCCAATTGGAATCAAAACCGGTAGCGCCCCATGGGGATGACCAATCAACCCATGGGGATGGTTCCTCAAGCTCAACCCACTTTACAAGCTCCACTTCAATTAACCCAGAACCCTCAACCTCAAATGCACCCTCAATTACCATCTCAACCCAACCCAAATCCTAATAATAGACCAGCCCATATTGTGCAAATTATTTATAGTTTGGACAGGGAAATCAACTCTGTAGGGTGCAACAAACTTCATTTGAGGTCACAGAACATAATTTCTCCGGAATAAAGTAACATTCACCAAGAGAAGGAGAATGAAAATAATATACAAACAACAATAACACCCTCGACTATGGTCATAATGGAAGAAGCAGAGTAGGGGGAAACATAGTCGAGCAACAAAATCTTGATGAGGACGTAATTCCTCCTCCCCCATTTCCCAAGAGGCTAATGATATCAAAATTGTTGTATATCTTAACTTTGATATCATAGGGGTACTAAAGAATTTATATGTTAATATCCCACACCTACAAGCTCTGTAAGACATTCCAATTTATGCAAAGACAATTAAGAAATTATGTGGGAAGAATCCTATCAGGAAAGATAAAAATCCATCAATTGTTCACATGGTAGGAGACTTGTTCGATCTTATTCTAGGTGAGAAGGAGTCGATCAAGTATACAAACCTAGGGAATCCTGTGGTAACCATTCAGATACAAGGCTATTTTTTTCCAAATACACTAGTGGATTTGGGGGCATCCATCAATATTCTGACCATTGAAACTTGTAACACCCTGGGTATCACCTCCTTCGAACCTACTTCAATTATGTTACAATTGGTTGATAGATGAGTGGTTAAACTAGTCGGCACATTATAAGATATAACAATTTCGATCGACTCTTGGGAATACCCACTCGACTTCCTAGTTATCAACCCAAGAAGTAGACTGGATGGGCACCCATTTCTATAGGGAAGACCATGGATCACAACGACAAATGCACACATAGGAAGTCACACAGGAAACATGACAATTTCTAGAGGAAGTGATACAAAGAACCTCATTCTGTGTCTTCCATCTAAGCCAAGTCTACCTATCATACATCAACAGTTGTCACCACCTAGATATCTATAAAACAATATATGATCTCCTCTCCCACTGGAAGAAGCTCTCAGACTCAAGAACCAACTCAAAGATGATGTGATTAGTATCTTCATTAATAGCCCAACCATTATAAGAAATATAAGAAACCCCCAACATGTCAAATGTTAAAAGTTGTTTTAGATAATGAAGCACAGGGAGATCCTTTGGAAGAATTGATGGAGAAATAGATTCCCACTACTGTTATCGATAATAGCATATCAGTTAAAATTGCACCAGGGAGGTGTCTGAATATTAATGCTAATTTGAATGAGAAACAACAACAAAAATTGATTTAGATCCTTTCTAGATATCAACAAGCATTTTCTTGGGAGTATCCTAACATGAAGGGCATCATTCCCCAACTCTATACATGTCATATCTATATTGAGAAAGATGCCTAACCCATCCAACATCCCCAACAAAGATTGAACCCCCATTTCAGTTATGTTGTTAAAGAAGAGTTACATAAACTATTGGATGTAGATTTCATATATCCTATTTCAGACAATCGGTGGGTCTCCCCACTAATAATCGTCCCCAAGAAGAATGGGAAATGGAAAATCTATGTATACTACAGAGAACTCAATAAAGCTACCCATAAGGACCACTTTCCCTTACCTTTTATTTATCAGTTCCTTGATACTTTAGCAGGGAAGCAATTTGTTTCCTTCCTAGATGGCTTTAGTGGTTATAATCAAATCCATATTGCTCCGGAAGAGCAAGATAAAACTACATTTACACATCCCTGGGGTACCTTTTCATATAGAGTATTTCCCTTTGGATTGTGTAATGCTCCATCCACATTCTAGAGATCCATTATGAGCATATTTCTTGATTTGATTAATCAAGGACTTGAAGTTTACATGGATGATTTCACCCCTTACAACACTGATTTTGATTAGGCTCTAAGTAATCTGGAGAAGGTACTAGAACGATGCATTTCTACCAGGCTATGTTTGATTCATGAGAAATTTTATATGATGATGACCGAAGGTGTGGTACTTGGACACTATGTATCTACATATGGAATCAAGGTAGATCCAGCAAAAATAGAGGTAATCTTTAATCTACCTACACGTCGTACACAAACTGAGGTACGTAGTTTCCTTGGTGGTACATGCTATTATCGTAGATTCATAGAAACTTTTTCAAGAACAACTTCACCTTTACATGCTTTAACTGGTAATGTGGAATTTCAGTGGTCTGATAAGTGTGTTGTTGCATTTGCAGAACTCAAAAGGATGGTCTCAAAAGCACCGGTGCTAAGAGGACCAAACTGGAAATTGCCATTTCATATTTCTACAGATGCATCGGATATCGCCATAGGTATTGTCCTTGGACACGAGGAATACAAGAAACCTTATGTTATTTATTTTATTAGCAAAAATCTTACTCTCGCTGAATTAAATTATACAGTAACAGAAAAAGAATTTTTATCCATTATACATGCTATTAATAAATTTTGCCACTATATAACATGCTATCCAGTTATTTTGTATACTGATCATTCTACTATTAAATATTTAGCTAACAAGCCAATTACTAATGTACAGTTTACTCAATGGTTATTACTATTGTAGGAATTCAACATCACCATCAAGGATCGGCCTAGAAGAGAGAATTGTGTTGCATATTTCTTGTTTCGCGTACCCAAAACAAATGATTCTTTGACAGTTAAAGACTAATTTACAGATGAACACATGTTCCCTATCACTATTAAGACACCATGGTACACTGATGCGGAAAATTATTTGGCAACTGGGAAACTACCAGCACACTTATCATCAAGAGAAAGGAAATTGATCGTCCAACGCAGTGCATGGTTCACCTAGATTGGTGGATATATTTTCCACACAGGGGATGACTTCCAAATCCGAATATATGTAAGGGATGATGAAATTTACAATGTATTGAAGGTGAATCATGATGAGCCTTGTGGTGGACATTTTGCAGACCGAAAAAATGGGCATAAGATTTTACAGATGGGTTATTATTGGCCCTCAATATTCAAAGATGCAAAGAAATATGTCCAGACCTATGAGAGTTGTCAGAGGACGGGCCGACCAGGCCAAGCTGATGAAATTCCCCTACAAGTACAAGTGGTGGCAGAACCTTTTGAGAGATGGGCACTGAACTTTGTTGGCCCCTTCAACCCAAAATCAAAACAGAAGGCCTATATATTAGTTGCAACAAACTATATGACCAAATGGGTAGAGGCAATATCGTTGTCAAATGTAATGGAGGAAGCATTCATTAATTTTCTCTTCGAACTATTTTTACGCTATGAATTACCCAGGGAAGTAATCACTGGCAGAGGGTTACAATTTACAACCCATAAAATCATGGCCACCCTATGCAATTATCATATTAAACACATATTTACTTCCCCATACTACCCACAGAAAAACAGACAAGTAGAAAGTACCAATAAAGTCTTGGAGGCAATTTTGACAAAAGGAGTCTTAACAAACTGTCAGAATTGGGCAACCGAGCTTCCAAATGCCTTATGGGCCTATCGCACAACATGGAGTAACACTACTGGCTACTCCCCTTATCATCTAGTCTATGGAAAATAACCTATCTTTCCAATTGAATTTGAGATCATGACTCTAAGAATGGCCTAGGAAATTGGATTGGATCTTACAGAGGCACATACATAGCGCTTACAACAACTCAATGAATTAGATGAAGCAAACTTGCTTGCCCTGCAATGAAAAACTATTATTCAACAACAGAGAGTTGGCTAGAACGATAAACATATCAAGAATAAATCCTTCCAAAAAGGTGATTGGTTTCTTCTCTATGATTCCATATTTCGGGATTTTCCTGGAAAATTACAGACAAGGTGGTTGGGACCATATGAAATCAATGAAGTTCATGATAATGGCATTGTCACTTTAGTTACCATTGACGGGTCTGGTTCTCCTTTTCTAGTAAATGGACATCGACTACGACTATACCATCAACCGCTTTCAAAAGAATCGTTTTTCCAAGAACTAAGTAAGGACCCTACTGGTCAGATTTTAGCTGTCTGGGAAGGTAACCCAACAGCTTCAACTTCATAAAATTATGTTTTTTACCAGCACTATACATATTGTATATAGATTTCTTTATGGATTTGATTGAGTTTTTAGTTTTTTCTTTCTAGGGAAGTCACTTGAGAAAATAATAACTAGAAGAGATGACTGTAATGAATATAATTAGCACTCTTTTATGTTCCTTTCTCCTGTCTCACTTTGAAAACCCCATCGAATATAAACCCTGTTTTCACATAAGATGAATATGTCATGTTCCACAACAAAAACCAGGTGACTGTAATGAATGCATGACACTAACAAACCATCCAATACTTCAATTATTGAATAAACCTACCCATAAAAATTAAATTAATTTAGTTGATGACTAATCAATCCTAGATTCGCTAAAACAAAAATGCTTGTGGGAGGTTTCCAATCACTTAATTAGATGGTTAAAATTTGAGCATCATCGTTGCTATTCATTTGAAATGGAACAACTATTTTTCCCTTCATATGATTGGTGTTCCCTTTGTGCATAGTATCGTTCATTTGAACGGAAGAACTGTTGTTCTCTTTGCACGTAGTTGTTGAAGGAAAATCTCCCTGCGGACAGGTAGATCTCCTTCTTAACTATAAGAAAAAAAGTGCTTATCATGGTCACTCACTTCCTTTTAGATCTAGAAGGACTAGTGTGTGAGGAGGAAGAAGAAAAGAAGTACCTTTTACCAGTGTTTGTCCCTGCACACTCTGAGTTGAGCTCCAATCTTTCAATCCTCCAAAGGGCCATCAGAGCACTGTAGCACTCTGAGTTGAGCTCCAATATTTCAATCCTCCAATAGAATTAAGGGGGGCACCAACAATACTAAAGACACCAACACTCCCTAGAAGGGCCAAAAGAGCTTTATAGAACTCCCAGATAGTGTAAGGGGGGGCGCCAACACTCCCAGAAGAGGTATAGGGGAGCGCTCTCCTCAAAAAATTAGTTTTTTTGAGTGTTTTCAGATGGAAAAGGGTTCATGAGCCCAGTTAACCTTTCCTCCTCTTCCAAATCAAGTGTTTAACATGTGCCAAGTGTCTTCCTAATGTCGTTTATAGGCATGACATAGGCATCATGGCAGTATGCTTCCCGAACACTTGTGACACTTGTGAGCAAAATGTGACACTTGCGACCTTTGTAATGACGACACTTGCGACACTATCAAAGTGAGTATTTTTGACATGTAACAGATTGCCCCCCAAATTATGAAGTTAGAAGATAGGAACTGATAACTGAAATACTTTATAGACTTTCAAGCAAGGGTATAGATGAAGAGAACTTGACAGAAGCTGCACACAAACATCCAACAAATATTATGACATATTTCAAACCCAAGGCAGGCATACCTATGCTTGGGTAATCAAGACTTGCAAGATATGGCCGCCATAAAATACACCGCAGATCCATAATTGTATTAATAAAAAGGTATAGCCACTGAAAATACACTGTGGATCTATACTCCCATGACCTGAACTGATCGTAGCCATGAAGAATACACAATGGATCTACGAGATGACAAGACATAACCACGACCAATACAAAGTGGATCTATGTCACAGTATATGTGTCATTGTTCAAGAGAAACTCCATTTCAACCTGGAAAAAGTACATATCAAAGTGATCACTCAACCCAGGGTCTTCTTACCGATCCCAATGTAGTACGAATCTAACCATGTGAATAGATGTCCCGATGTCGA